>JAUZNJ010031402.1:0-14239 GCA_034780135.1 Jordanella pulchra | reverse complement strand
GTAACAGTCATCCAGCTCCACAGGCGCCTCGTCAGGAAAGACACAACCAAGCAGACGAGCTCCAAGCCAGCTCCCGTTTCACAGGATGAAAAATCACAGCAATCACTCTGTTCCTGCTGCTGTTTGTGAAGGCTGGAGTTGAATATCAGTTATTTAAAAACTACAAGTAGAACAATATGAAGTCATAGATTTTCACAGGCAAGTCTTGACATTTCAGATTAATGTAGGCATGAATAAACTGCTTTGCCACAGTTCAGTAGGAATATTTTAATGGAGAGGTCGGCGCATGTTCACGTTTCCTTTTTGATAAAATTCCCTGGCTTTTTATGTAAATCTAGTGGATCATAACCTTTATATTGAAATATTCTTGTTAAGTTTTGATGGTCCTATGTTGACAGCTGTGCTTTTATTCCATTGTCAGGACTCAGTCTTCTTTTAGTCTGTTTGTTCAATCACTAATGCCTTCATTTTTTAACACTTTCTTAGTTTAATAGGCTAACTTTCCTGATATTTACCATATTTTGAGGTTATCTCTTGTCCACAGATGTGATTTCCGCTTTTTAGGGAAAAGCAATGAAACTGACTGGGTTTTATTTCTGGACTCAGGCTCAGCGGCTGCAAACATGTTAACTCTCCTCTCAAACTGTCATCTTTTCTTGATTTGGACAAAAGCTTTGGTGCTCTGCTGTACTAGAGCTACAACTTTAGGTTGAAACCACTTGGTATTAAGAACTGTTTGGTTTTGTATCCTCCCTTAAAAAAAACTCTCAAATTCATTCAAAGAAAAGAAAAACCAAAAGCCACGTCGAAGCTCCCAGCATCATAACTGTGTTGTTTTGTTTTTGTTGTTTTGTTTTTCTGTTAAAATCCCATTTCTAGCTTTGGTCAAATGTCGGGTTTGGTTTGATCACACTGTACCGTGATTCTCTGTAAGATTTATGGATGTTTTAGGCTTCGATATGAAGCTTCTGTTAACAGGATGTAGAAAACTGCTGTTTCCAGTAGAACCGAACCAGAACTTGGCAGGAATCCTTTCAGCTCCTTTAGTCTGAAATTGGTACAGAAAGTACGGTTTTTATATCTAACATCCACCCACTGGGAATGCTGTTCATAATAATGATAATAAATTATTTCATAGCACTTTTCAAGATACCCAAAAATTGGTCAAACAAAAAACCAACAGCAGAAGCATTTTGGGTTGTAAAGGGTTGTTTTCTGATCTGTTTGGGGAGGAAGTTTAGAGGAAGGAGGCAGCAGCAGAGAAGATCAGCAGGTTTTCAGTCTAATAAGTCTTGAAATATAACCTCAAGCTTTTTTGGACCAAATCAGATGGATCGAGTTTTTTTTTCTCCCTTTAGATTCACGATGTAGAAAATATAATACTACAAACAGTTGGCAGCCATGGTAACCAAGGAAAACATGAAATTAAGATGTCTGCAGTTCGTGGTATTTAGCTGGTAGATCAGTTAAGACTCTTCATCTGGAAACAATTGACAAACAGATATTTAGTCTTAAGGTAACACTGCGTAACTTCTGACCCAGACCACCAGCTTTGTTTCAGATACATTAGATCATTTTCCAGGTTAATCTTCATCTCCTGCTGCGTATCGATGCTCCTCCTCTCTGCTGCTCTCCTCTGTGACCTCAGAGGTTCGGGTCCGTCTCTGATTGGGTCATGTGACCCGTCAGTCTGAGCTCCCCTTAAACACCAGAGCTAACTAAGCTAACGGCTGTTAGCTCTGACCATAAATGTTTCTGGTTCTCTGATGGAGGATTTGATCTGAATGTTTCCTGGTCTTTAGCAGAAGGTCCAGGATTCTAGACCTGCTTTTCCAGATCAGGTCTGATACTAGAACCAGAACACACACTTCATTGAAATGCCTAAATATCCTTATTTTTCCAAAAGTATGATGAGAAAAGTTAATAGATCAAATCAATTTATGGCTCAGCCCTTAGAGTCCTGCTGGGAGGTCACAGGTTAGCCTGTGTGTTGCTGCAGGAGCTCTGAGCTACATTTATGCTGGTTATGAAGGGACTTGTAGAAAATGCTGAGTATTGTTGTGCTGAGAGCCAGTGGACCCTTTCTACAAAGAGGTCATGTGCTTCTAAGAGGAGGCAGAGGTTTGATGGACTGGAGTCTGGAGGTCGAACCGTAGCGCAAAGTGTCAAATTAATGAGGCAGGAGGGGAGAAAGGAGAGGAGAGGGTTAAACCACGAAGGAAGGAGGAAACTGGAGATTAACCCAGAGTCAAGATTTTATTTCAGAAATACAGATTCAGAGTGAAGGAGGAGGAAGTTATTGTTTGGGTGGCACAATAACAGAACTGGAGGTTCAGGAGGTGGATGATGTGATCGAGAGGAAGGATTTACAAAAGGAAAAGGAGGGGGCCCAGAACTAAGCCTTGGCTGAGAGGATGGAGGGAATATTTATGATGAGGATCAGGATCTGGTCTGTATTTCTACTCTGTATTACTTTCACCCTCTGGGCTCAGCAGACAGAAGGGATAGAAAACATCACAAAGAGAAAACCAAAGTTAGTCAACTTGAACTGTCAATCTGCTACATTTTAGCTTCAAATGTGTTTGTTCTCCTGTTTGATCTTCCCAGATTGCAGAGTAGAGGCAGACTCGGACTCCGGCCTTTCCCTGCACTTCATCCACAGCCCTTCTTCTCCTTCTGCTGTTTCTGAAGGCTCAGCAGATGATTCCTCTTCCTCCGTTTCAATCAGCTCCTCTTGCTCCTGTGTGTCTGCTGTGGAGCATGTGAGGGATGAGGAAGATCACAGCGACGCAGGAGGCTTAGCTGGATCAGAGTTGGAGGTGGAAGTGACCTTCAAGCAAGAGGAGCTTGAAGCTGAGGAGCTGGGAGCTGCTGGGGGAGCTGCTCCTATCGGCCCTGAGGATCACAAACTCTTTCAAGGCTTTTCCTGGCTGGAACATGTAGGCCATGATTACACCTTCAGCAACCAGCCTTTGTCCTCGTCGTCATCTCTGCCTCCAAGCAGGAAGCCTTCAGCACAGACTAGATCTGCTGTGAGGCGTCACAAAGCCAGACGGTACCAGATCTCCGGCTCCAGACTGGTTCCTGGAGGTAAAACCTGGAGCCGAGATGAGCAGCGAGCGCGGGCCCTCAGGATCCCGTTCTCCTATGAGCTCATCGTTAACCTGCCAGTGGAGGAGTTCAACCACCTACTGACCTGCTACCAGCTTAGCAAGGAGCAGCTGGCGCTGGTCAGAGACATACGGCGGCGCGGGAAGAACAAGATCGCCGCTCAGAACTGCAGGCAGAGGAAACAAGACGTGCTGCTCATGTTAGAGGAAGACCTGAAGGCCCTGAGGCGCCACCATTCACAGCTGCTGCAAGAAAAACACAACAGACTCCGTCTTCTGCAGGATGTGAAGAACAGATTTGGACTCTTGTACCAGGAGATCTTCTCCAAGCTGATGGACGATGAAGGGAGACCACTGGATGCTACAGAATATATGCTTCAATTCGGACCCAACGATACAGTGACTGTGGCTCCACTGAGGGCAAATCGAAACAGCAAAAAACCCAAAGGTGTGAAGAAGAGGAGGAGCTGAATGTTCTGGTGGAAGGTTAAACTTTAAATAAAGAGAAACAGAAACTTTGTGAAGAAAACCAGGGTTCCCACATGTAAATATGACACTTTAACAGAGTCCGTCTCCTGTTAAGGTCTATTGTTCCCAAAAAATAACTCATGATTGTACCGAAAAAAGTAAACAAATAATCCTGGTAAAGTCGATGGGTCTAGAATAGGAAATGAGTCTGATATGATCCCAGAAAACCAACATCGGCTAAAATCTGCAACAGATAGAAGCAATCGTCTGTGGTTTAAAGTTGAATTAATACGGTTGTTAATAATGAATCAGGGAAAACATTGTTTTCTGTTTAATTAATATGATCTAATCAAGAATTTTCTAAAAGTATGTTTGATTGATGCTAATATCCGTATCGTATCGGAAGGTTGGGTCAGGAATGTTCTAGTCCATGATATTAATACCTCCCTCCGGTTATGATCTCTGGCTAATGTCTAAACCAATAGGAGGCTGAGTTCAGGTTAGACCCAGATCAGGTGTTTCAGATCCTTGCAGCTCCATCATGCATCTCAGAAATGGCTTCTTCTCTGCATTATATTTATATCAGATGAAGGTAATCATCTGTCAGGCTTTTTTACTGAAAGCATCATTTTAGCCACTAGAGGCGCTGGACCTAAAACTTCCAGGTTTAAATGTCTCTGAAAGCCGTCGATCTGACCAGAAACCATGAAGGGGACGGTGTTTGCTTTCTACACAAGTTAAACATTAACATTAGCGGACCTAGCATCCGGCTGGAAAAAAGAACAAAATAAAAGCAGGCGAGTACAAGTGCGCCACTTAGTGGCCCGGAGTGAAACTCGTAGCTATCGCCTTAAATGAGATCAGGCCTAATCAGCTGCTGAACTTCTGGTTTATCCAGCTGCCATCTGATGGTTGAAAAGGCTGTTTTTCGGACAAACTAATCAATTAGATTTTCTGAAACTTAGAAAATCTCTCCCTTGATTATTCTAGAGTATCAACAGATTCTCCCAATTGGTGATACCTTTATTTAACGAAATTAGGAATGTTTGGCTTCTAAACTTGAAATGCTTTATAACCAAAGATGAAAATGATCTAAACATAAATCCTTAAGAAAAGGCCTTTAAATTCACTGTAATCACGTTTTGTTTTATATTATGGTAATTATCTTCTAGATAATTTAATAAGAAAAAGGTGGAAATGACACGTTTCTATGTTATCTAGACTGGAATGTTCATTTCCCAGCGTCCTCAAACTTACACAGGAACCCTGGTGATCGGAGCAGTGCACCATCATCCCAGCTTGTTCACAAACCTCTGTGCAGAAGGACAGCGCCCTCAGGAAGCAGAGATGCTCCTTTACCTAAGGCAGGAGGCCGAGGAGCATCAGGTGGTTCTGGTCCTGATGCTCTGCTGACTGGAAACTCAAACCTAAGCTGCTGCTCGTTTTCTCAAGCTTCGATTCTTTAGGACTCTGTTGTAAAGTCCTGCAACAATCTTATTTTTTTATCCTGTGCTTTCATTGTTTTTGACGTATTGTTATTTAAATAGTTGATGAATCCCTGCTGCTGGGAGAAGAACTGAAAATGTTCCTTTGACCAGAGGGAAGCGCTGATGTTTGTCTGCAGGTAACGGAAAGCAGAGCAGTTCTGGTTCCGACCCAACATCTCCCAGCAGAACGGCTACAAGCCGCCGCCTCGTTCACGGAAAACTGAAAGTGAAGCAGCAACTGTTTTTTTATTTATTGTACTTTCCTGTAGGAGTACATGGAGGAGGACATTCCCCAAAACTACTTTATTCAGAAATACAGAAGTTCTGAATTTAATTTAATCAGCTATGTTGTTTTTTTTAACCTAGAATTGTTGTATTAAAACAATATTCAATGCATTCAGAATTTTTTATGCAAAAACTTCCTCTAGGATTATTTTTAAGTAAATCTTAGTTTTGTGGTTAGCATAAAATCAAATTTTATTTAGTAAAACGCTCCAGTTCGACTCGGTTACTCCATCCTGTGTTTCTGTGTTTATTCCTGTAAAAAATGAAATATAAGCACAATGTTGTGGAAATATTAATATTTTCTAAGAAAATAATTTGCATCTAAAATAAAAAAACTCCACTATAATGTTTCAATTTGATTTAATGTAATTAAGGGAGACAAATGTTGAATCCATTAGCAGAGAATTTTATTTATTAGTTTAATTAAGTCCTTAATTTAATTCAGCTTTTACTTTATTTGACCTGAACTACTGATATTTCAAATAATTAAAATTTTTCTTTGCCCTTGCTGTACAATACTTTAAAAAACATATTTTCTCACTTTATTCTGGTGTTTTTTAAACAAACATTTTAATGTCTGTGCTTGTTTGGTCATTTTCATATAATTTTGTTATATTTTTGCTGTTGTTACTCCATCATTTCCTAATGTTTTAACAATAAAGGGATTTTCTATTCTACTCAAACAATCAGACATCCCTGTAACAACAGGTCATTCACAGACATTTCTGCTCCAATGGACCGCAGCTCTGGAGGTGGTTCTGGTTCTGGTCGGACCCTCCTGCTTCAAGTGAAGCTCTTGAGGTTCTTTGTTCTCTAAATGCTGCGATAGTCGCAGCTGCTCTTTCATGTGGATCAGTCATGGCCGCCAGGTTGATCTCATGAACGTCTCTCCTTCCTACAGACTTTCTGCTCATTTCTGTCATGAGCAAAATCTTCCCGTCTTCAAACCGAGACCAGATGTGGAGGTTTTACCTCTGAAGGCGTCTGAATAAAAAGTCTAAAATCAGTTGAACTGATGAGAAATAGGAAGAATTGATTGTTTTTTTTTGCTTATAAGTGGAGCTGAATTACTTGAGTTTGGAAAAACATTCATGACCAGAACAGCTGATCTGAAGCTGCTGGTTGGATTTTCTATGGATCCGCATCATTTTCTGAATGATGATCCTTCACTGTACTGTAATTAGAAACTCATGAATAAACGCATCAAACAACAGAAAGGTCCAACAAACCCAAACCTGAGGCCCTCAGAACCACAGGTTCTGCACCGCGGTGCTTCTGAAGCAGAAAGCAACACATTGTTTGGGCCATTAAGTTCGATTGACCCGCAGGATGATTGAGCTGCATGTGAATCAAGTGAAGTTAATGTGATGAAACTGGCTGGTTTGCTCCAATAGAAACAGTTTGTGTTGCATTTATATTTAATACCTTCCTGCTTTTATTGCTGTTGGTTTTTTTTTTTACCTTCCTGCTGCACTGTAAACGAGATCAATAAAATATATCCAATTTAATAAGAGGAAAAACAGGATTCAAACCTTTCATGGATCCCAAATCATTTATTGTTTTACTCTGCATTTAAAAGTAGATCAAGAGACATGCAACAGATCGAGATAAACCACTAGGAACAAAAAGATATAAAAAATGACAGAGCACAGACGAACAGAGTGATTACATCAGGTGAGGCCTTTCAGATAAAAACAGGAAAATGTACTGAAAACGCTGAAAGATGAGCTGCAGAAATAGAAAACGTAAAGAACTAAAATCCAACTGGAGCAGAAGAAACGTGAAATACTGCAGACAACCTTCAGGTGATCCAGAGCCGATAGAACGAGTTAATATGAATGAAGGTGCAATACAAGCAGTCACCATTTATGTTTTTAAAAAAGGCATGAATCCCAATAAAGATGGAAACCAAAACCTAAACAAGAAAACTACAACACTATTACAGTTTACAGAGAGCTGCACAGCTGGGCTACAATTAACACAACAACTGGAACGATTCGACAGAAGCACAAAGGAAATACTAAGACTGACAGTCACTACATCAGCTTCACCTAGAAAGGAGTTCGTCTGCAATCGAGACCAGCTAAGAAATACTAGATGTCTTGAGTGTTGCCCAGCAGTGCATGAGAACAATTTTACAACCTAGGAAACGGAGGATCGAATTCTGGAGAAATCCACTCAGTGAAAACAGGGATTTCATCAGAAGCATCATCATCCTTAAAGTGAAATCTTCTCTAACCGGCTGTTTGTTGGGATCAGATCAACGATGAGAAAACACGTCTCTGAACGCTCACCGCTTTCCTACTGCTGAGCAAGAGGTTCCCACCCGCTGTCTGCAAAAATCATCATGAACTAAAAAAAAAACCCTAAATAAAGTCCAGTGATGAAGGGAAGCTTGGCCTGATACCAAGCGCTGAAGCTGCATCATCATCGTGTAACTTTTTTCAAACAGATACTCAGCGGTCAGCAGGAAATACTAAAAAGGCACCAATCAACACATTCTTGGCAAAAAGAGGGGGGGGGAACCTCCTGCTCGCTCTAAAAAACGGGTGGGAACATCTTTTCAGGACAACTCTCCTCGCAGGAAAACGGATCCGTCACCGACAGCAGAAACGTCAGCTGGGGTGAAGCTCGTTTTCCCGCCGCGCTTCCTTTTCACCCCGTCCGGACCTCCTCCTCATCCCCTAGTCTTTTTTTTCCTCCTCCTTCTTTTCCTCCTCTTCTGTGGGGTAGGAGTGCCATGTGAGGCGCTCCTCGTAGAAAGAGATCACTACCTGGGGGCATTTGACGTTGGCCTCTTTAGCCGGGACCAGGTCGGCCTCGTCCGAGTTCTTCCTGTTCAACGAAAGGAGACAAACCATCAGCTTCTGGATTAACGGGACGTTTAAAGCAAAACCTGGATGGAATACATATAAAAAAAACAACAAATACATTTTAAAAGCATCTTATATCTCAAGTCATAGAACGCGACCTAAACGCTCCCTTTAGTCTCACAGATCGTCTACATCTTCTAACCTTCATGATCAAACAGAGAAACACGTCGTTAGCTGACGGACGGAGCCGTGAGGAACATCTAAACACAAACACCTGCATCCACATTTCTACGGACTTTGTTTTTACATTTACACTTTATTTAAAATGTACAATAAAGTTTGATTTGTTTTTTACTCCAAACATTTGTTTATTAATGGTAAATATCTCTATTTGGACGAATTAAAAGAAAAAAAGATCAATCAGTTTATCTTTTAAGAGCAGAGTTGAAAAAGTTTAAAGTATTTTATTGGTGAAGTTATGTTGAAATGTGATAAAAACCAAACATTTTAGATCCGTTTTTTTAGCAGATGATTTACATCCAGTTTAACAATCATCACTTTTTATCCTTTTAACTTCGTTTCCTTCATTTCAGTTCAGAGTTTTTCTTCCATCAAGTTCTTAGAATCCGACAGATTCGCCAACATTTTATTTTCTGGGTAAAACAAAGCAAATGCTGACATGCATTAAACCAAGTTCTGTTCAAGTGCAGCGCTCCCACTCCCACTCCCACTCACCACTTCATGAGGAACATCAGCTCTCCGCTGGAGTCGGTGGCTCCGATGATCCTCTCAGGCTGCAGGCCTCGACCAAAACCTCTGGCCTTGTCGCCCTGATGGGAGACAGAGGATTCAGAGAAAGGTTTGAAAAACACCAACTTCAACAAATCAAGGTTTTTCTCCTGGTGGCTGAAGGTCAACGAGATGGAAAACAGAAGAGGAGAAGTTCACAATCACCTCCTCCTTCTTCTTCTTGCTGGCCCGTTCCTCTGTGTCTCCAGACGCCTCGCTGGCAGCTTTCCTCTTGCTCTCCTTCTTCTTCTCCTCCCTCTCTTTGTGTTTCTGCATGTACTCCGCGATGAGGTCCGGACAGTCCAGGTTCTCCTCCGGCTCCCATGTGTTGTCTTCACTGAATCACATAAGATGACATGAATGTTTCTGAAACTCTAGAAGGCAGAAAGCTGCTGACGGCTACAGACTATGAATCCAGTGTTACTCTATAAAAAGCAGAAATTGTAGATTTACTGTAACTACTCAGCAGCAGGGCTGCAGCTCCGACTGTATCCGGATACATGATTTATTCAGGACGGTCTCCATACTGAAGGTGCTGTTTCCATATTTCTGCTGCTAATTAAAGTCATTTCTGGATTATTTCAACATTAAAACCTTTAAATATTGTCATATTCGTACAGTTAGGTCTTTATTGGCACTTATTGAATTAATTTATGGTGATTCTGTCGAGAGACGAGAGTCGATTGTGCGCAGAAAATATTTTTTCCTTTAAATATTTTGACATTTTTTTTATGCCAAATGTTGGAATAACTTCCCGCTTACAGCAGCGTTGGAAATCTGACCTTACTAAGCTGCGATAAATGCGTCTCGCTGAGGTTTAGACCAGCAGTGGAAGCAGGATCCACATGTGTTAAATTCAGATCAGCTGTAAGGATTCAGACAATCAGACGCACAAAGGCAGCTGCTGTTAAACCCATCATAGAAACAGAGCGAATAGAACAATGTTTATTCTCAGGGCTGATGATCAGAGCAGCTCTACCTTCTGCTTCTGTTGGGAACCTTAAAGAGGAGGAAACTGAAGCCTTAGAAACCCTGTCATACGACTCACTTCATTCACACAAACATTTGAAGGGCCGATCTTCCTAAAACAGCATCTGTGAGATGTGAGGATGGCGGCTCTCATCGAGCGTCTCTGCTCCACAGAACGGCGGCCACTTCAGATTAGATCCTAACTGATCAACAACCGATGGCCGACGTTTAAAGTGACATCTGGATGTAAAATGCAATAAGTGAAGAAGTTTGAACTAAACTGCTTTTTATTGGCCACACTGAAAAAAACGGATCTAAAATAAAAACATTTCTTCAAATAAGCCTTAAAGGTGATGATCTGGCAGCAAAGTGAGGATGTCTCCCCTAAAAAAAAGATAATTAGATATTACACACTTGAAATAAGATGATTTTTTCCCCCCTAATTTTAAACTTGTCCTATCTGCCCGTAAAAAAAGAAAAAACCTATTTCTCTGTGTTCCTGCTCGTCTTCTGCCGCCTGTGAGCAGCGTTCAATAACTGGACCTGTTGGGTTTCCACACACAGCTGTTCTGCTCAATGTTTAAATGAGTTTATTCTCTACACGCATGAAAAGAGGCGTCGTTTTCGCACCGTTTCATGCTCAACCATCGGGCCGTACTCACTCTGAAAATCCCTTCCACTTCAGCAGGAACTCCACCTTGCCCCTCACCACACGGCGGTCCAGGACCTTCTCCACCACATACTCCTCCTCTTCCTCCTCCTCTGCAGCTGCTGCCGGTGCCGCCTCTGCTGGAGGAGCTTCGTCTGTGGTCTCTGCTGCTGCGGCTGTGGCCGGAGCCGCTGGCTGCTCCTCATCCTCGGACTTCTTGGTCTTCTTGGCAGCTACGGTCGCCATGGTGACGTCTAAAGGCGGAGAAACGTGGAAAGAATTGTAACTGTCAGTGCGTGGCGTGGACGGACATCCGAAGCGATGAACCAGCTGGATCAGGCGCATCCATAATTATTTACATTTCAAACCGATTTCAAAATATAAATTTTTATCTCGATATCATTTAATTCAACAGATGACTTTTACAGGCATTTCTGATGTTTCAATAAACGCCACAGTTTATAAACACAGCCTTTGTCACCGACTGATGTTCCAGGTTTTCACTTAATTTCATGTACTTTTTGCTACCAAAGCTAATATTTCTTTAATGTTTTTCATGTTGGAGGATTTTTATAAGCTTTTATCTTTCTACAGTGATATCGAAATTATCGCATCGACCGAAATGAAGAAAAGCACGGTGGTTTTGGCCAAAATGGAGAAGGACGAGTTCAGGAAAGTTGAAAACATTTAGAAAACAACTAAAACTATATTTATACATTTTGAATTCATGATGATAAAACCTATTATTCTGTAATTATGATCTATTCTCTTGGCTGTTTTAGCTTCAACTGGGTTAAATTTGACACTGAATGTAAACATTTCTTCAAGGCCTCTTTTGCTGTTCGTTTAATGACCAATAAATGACTGATCAACACAATAATCGGCGGCTGCAGCCCTATTTAAACTACGTTTCATTAACTGGATAAAATAAATGTTTGCAGTCTTTATTTATTTAGTTCTGATCACATCGTTCAGCCCAAATATCAGGTACTGGTATCGGCCCAGAGACCAGTGCAGTGCTACTGGTGCATCCCTCGACATGAAATTATTATAAGCTGTGGGCTGATTAACAAATAAATAAATAAAACTACAAACACAAAAAGAAACAGTCAGTAAAAATACTTGGCATCAAAACTCCATCCGAGAAAAGTGACATAAAATCAAAGCGACTAAAGTTCAGAAAAATATCATTGTTTTTATGCAGTTGTTGTTTATTTTGTAGCCAGCTATTGTTTTTATTTACAAACTTAAATCTCTTTATTTTCTAGCCAGAAGATGACAGGTTGTCTTCTGCTCTGAATCTTTCTAAACATGCAGAAGAATAATCCATCATGTTCTCCTCCTCTGCTCTGGTTCTTGGAAGGAGTTTTGGCGCCACTGTGACTTTCCTCACTGGGGATTACACGCGTGCACCGTGGACGTGGAACAGGAGGTCCAGTGGCAGAGCTTTGCAGCCCACTGGTGCCGAGTAGCGTGACAGTAGCGTCACGTGGTTTGAAAAAGAAATGGCGACACAGAGGAAAACTAACAATCAAACAAACAACGGTTCAAGTAAAGTTTAAAATTAAAAGCTGACTTTATAAACTCCATTCTGTTTGTGACAAAGCTGCAATCAGTTTTTTTATGCCTCAGGGCTGCAGCTCAAACACTTAATACACGTTTTACTTTGAACAAAACATGACTTTTGAGCTCCAAAACTCATCAGACGAGCACGTTTATCATTTCTGCATTAGCAAGAAAAGCGCCCTTCAAAAAAAGAGAAGAAACACGTTTCCGACCATATTTGTGATTTTACAGCCCTAACAATGAATGCATTAACTACAGTACTTCATCCAAGAAAAACCTGTGCACCTCACTGAAAACAGAAACAGATCTGCATTAACAAGCATTTCCACCTCCTATGCAACGTTAACCCGGTCAACGTGTTGCACACCGATCGGTCTGCACCACGTTGAAAGCTGCATAATAAAGCTTTGTAGCATTTCAACCTTACGAGCAGCACTCCGGTTAAACAGGCTAACGGGACAACTACAGCGGATTCATATTGAACTGAATACAACGGACAGCAGTTGACAAAATGTGCAGAAAAAAAAAAAACAATTGAAGCGGCCTGACTAAAGCATCCCGAGAGCAACATGGCTGACGAGCTTAGCTAGCACATAGCAGCCTTACCTTTCTGCAGAAACCTTTGGGGCGCTTGGCAGGCTAGCAGCAGGCCGGCGTGAACAGAGCGGGTTTAACAGTCCGCTGAGCAGCGACGAAGGCTCGGAGGGCTAAACGAAGACAAACCTGGAGATATCAGACGCCTTAGCGGTCGTTTTTAAGCAGTCTATGTCTGCCTTCGGTGCTCAATCACACAATAGCGCTGCTAACATATACAACCAACCCCTTTCTGCCCGCCAACAGCTACACCGGATGTTGCGTAATTGGGTTGTTCATCCTTTTGTCTACAATGAAAATAGAGATTTTTTATAAGAAAAAATCTTTCTAAATGGAAATTGAGAAAAATATCTTCTGTAAAAGATGATTGAAAGTAATTTCATTACAACATATTTTATCAGATTAATTGTGTTTTTCAGAAACCTTTACCAAAGGTTTTAGTTTTACATTACTGAGCACAAAATTCAACACATCTTATAAACGGTTGTTTAGAGTAGAACTATATTACATATTTTTCCATTCAACATATTTGTGCTAGATTTGATTGGATGCCGCACATCTATATAAGCAGATATCTCATCTAAACAGGCCCTGAAATTGGATGTGGTCACTTTCAGTTCAATGCGGCTTATTTAAATAGATTCATATCATCTGAAGGTACCTCACAGGGATTTGAAAAAAAATGATTGAAAACAAAGTCAAAGTTTGTAGACTTCTAGATTTAGAGATTGATGATAAAGAGATGTGCTGAAATGTCTGACGCCATCGCAATAGTTCTCTGTATCAAACAGAAAAAAATCAAACCAGAGGTTTTGTTGGACAATAAATAGAGTGTTACGAGTACAGAGACAAGGTTAATTAATTAACAATATTTCTAAGTAAGTAAAGACAAGAAAGTATTTTCTTTAAAACAACTTATTTGAAAAATTTCCAAAAATATATGGGAACCAATTAAGTAGAAGTCCTTAAAATAAATGGCTATTTAATCACATCCAACTCATGCATTCATAGGCTATGCATAGTATCATAGACACTCCACATTCCAGTCTGGAGGGTGGCATTACAGAAACATTAACTTGTTTACCTCTACTTTGTCCTTCACTCCTGACCTGGTGAGAAGACAGCTAACCAGACTCCACTCTTGCAAAGCCGCAGGCCCCGACGGTGTACTCCCCAGGGTGCTCAAAGCTTGTTCATATCAGCTGTGTGGAGTAGCTAGCCTAGTCTTCAGTCTGAGCATGCTCCTCCAGAGAGTCCCCGTGCTGTAGAACACATCCTGCCTTATTGCCGTGTCAAAGATGCCGCGCCCTAGTGACCCACAGCACTAAGGAGCGGTGGCACTGACATCTTACATCATGAAAACTTTTGAGAGGCTAGTCCTGGAGCAGCTAAGGCCCATGGTCAGGCCCTTCACGGATCCACCACAGTTTGTCTACCAGCCCCGCCTGGGAGTTGAGGACAGCATCATCTTCCTGCTGAACAGAGTCTACAATCATCTGGACATGCCGG
>JAUZNJ010031400.1:0-14240 GCA_034780135.1 Jordanella pulchra | reverse complement strand
AAGACACACCTGGGAGCAATCAGGGGACACAGGGAGCACAGAGAACAGAAACTCAAACACAAGGACGGATCATGACAAAAACAAAACTTCTTCTGCTGTCCAACAAGGCCAGTTTAGGCTCTATCTGGTATAATAGAAATACTATTAAATTATTTTTCACTTATGCTGAAAAAAATGTGGAAGGGGTGATATAATTTCACTTGTATTAGGTATCAAAATGTAATCTGATTAAGAAAAAAGCATTGTCAGCAAACAATGAAACCTCTTTCCAGACATCAGCAATGCATAATTCTGTTCCTGTGACCTTCGGTGTTTTGTAAAATATTTCTGTTAAGGTTTCTACATTATGATCTTTAATATGGCTTTATTCTGTAATATTTCTACTGTAGAATATATCTTGTTTTATTTGTTTATTTCAAATTTAACTTATGAAAACATACAACTTACAGTAGCTGATCACCTTCTGCAGGCAAGTGTTGCTTTGTGTGTAAACTGTCACAAGAGGGCACTAAACTACATTCCCCCTGGAGACAAACATTCCCATTTCTGTCACTTTTCATTGACTGAGTGTCACATGAAACCGCTTTGGTGTCATATAATAAGTTTTCTACATGACTGTTTTGTCTTGCCCAAGGGTTCCCAGGACAGTTACAGTTGTAGAAACAGACAGATGTTCCCCTTGTTTTTCACATGCTGCTAAAATGCCAGAAGTGTGTTTCCTCACTGTCTCATGTCTGAGTGTAGAACTGCAGAAATTTTTGGGTTTATCCAAACATGAAATGTTGTTTGTTTTTTTAATTCTTTATTTTTGCAGAAGTTTAGCATGAGGACTTGCGATTTTTATTATTGATTTGCACCTCTGGAGGCACATCTTTTAATCTTCTGACAGGAGTGAAAAGAATTATTTTGCTAAAATGTGTTCAGTTATAACACTACAATAATAAATGTGTACATGAAAAATTAAATAAAAAAGATGGGGAAAAAACATCATTAGGATGTTTAATGTTCTCTGCAGTTAAAGGCTGTAAAAAAGTTTAAGTCATCCTAGTCTAAAGTGATACATAAAGTCTATCTAGTTATTTCATTTCTCTCCAAGATTGGGTTATTGTGGGCAACCAATTCAGGAGGGGAACCAAGGCATCAATAGAGCAGCAACTACTATATAAAGCTACAAAACAAGATTATGTTGAACTGGAAAGAATCATGGTTTAATTAAATCATAAGAAATGTGTTTATTGCTGCTAATGTATTTCAGTGTTTCTCTCATTGCCTTATTGTAACTTGGCATAAGCCAGCTTCTAGTGGAATTAGCTGATAAATCAAACTCTTGTCAAATCCTGTCAGGTGGAATATGGAAACATTTTTCCCACCCAGAGAGGCACAAATGGCATTCTATTGATCATTTTTCAAAAAGAAATAGAAGGTACTCCAGCTTAAACAGACACTGCCATGTTTGTTTTGCCTCAGGGATCTGCTTCTGGTTGATGCCACATGCGTCACTGCGTTTCATTGGTCCGAAACATTTCTGTATCGAGGCCAAGTCAGCCACTGGCTCCTTGCGTGATGTATTTTCAAGAGTTTGTGAATTCACAAATCTAAAACAAGTTATTGTCATTAACTCAAGATCTCCATCTGTGTTGCAAAGTTCCCCTTTTTGGCCATGTAACATATAAGTAAAAAAAAACAGAGATCCTAACTCTGGTCCACAGATGTCATCATATAAAGGTTTTTTTATAATGGCATTTTAATGAAAATGGTAAATATTGGGACAGTCAATGCTAATAATAACATGTCGCCAAGAATGGCCCTTAAAATTTGCCCATACTAAAATAAAAGAAATGCTTTGATTCAGTTTTAGCTAACTATGATTTCACCTGGAATCAACTAAAGTGAATCTAAAGAACCTGAAATAGTATTTTATTGACTTTTGCCCATTTAAATGTTTTGGCTACAGCTGCATACTGCCAAGGTTAAAAATGAGCAATACTTCAATGTTGTACAAAGCATAGATGGGGTATGAAATTCAATAACATCAAATATTTACCATTTATCAATAAAAGTGGTCGCCGGTAACTGCATAAAATCGTAGATAATGCAGCAAAACATGAACTTCATGCATTTTATAGTGGTTCAAGCAAAAATATGGGTTGATTTTACCAAATCCTGTCCAGTGAAATCGGTGAAAAAAAATAAAAAATAAATAAAAAATAAAAAAATCAGTGAAGTGTCCAAATGAAAGCCAAAAGAAGAGAAACAAAACTAAAACCACTGATATATGAGCAGAGATAATGCGGAGAAAAATGAGGATTATCACAGAGCCAGGAAATTGAACAATGGTTTTCTAAAAGGAAGAAGATACTTTGCAGTTTGGTCCTGCATCATTATTGATTTGTTTGCATAAACCATATAACACCCTTGATTGATAACTTATCAGGATAATGCTTAGCCACAAAGAGTTCTTATTTATAGGTCTAATTAAGTAAACAAAGAATTCCAGTCTATTCATACAGTCACTTATTTCTAGTTGATTTAAAGTGTAAAAACAGTTTTCTTCTGGGCTCTTTGCTTATATTTAACCTGTATTTTTTACCTTTGATTTCTGACTATTAAACCGTCATTTATGATTTAATAAAAATCTTTGTGTTTATTGGGTTTAAAAAGCAGCTTTATTGGACTCTATTTCAACTCTATTGAAACTCAATCATATATTGCTGCTCTATTAAATAATTGTGGCCAGTGTTTGTTGTTTTTTGCTTTGTTTTATTTCTGTATTCCAGGACTAAGTGCACTTTTCTTATAAGGGTCAAATCTGTACATACGCTTCAGACTCCAGTGTAAACATGCTAGCCAGATTTTTGACCATTCCTTTTGCAATTGTTAGGTTTCATTTAAATGAAATAATCTGGTTTTGAAGCATAGTCCTTACATTCCAGGGTTTTTTGTGGGTTTAACCTTTGAGACGCTTGTCCAGGAGCTAATCTCTAAGCCATTTAGGCATCTGTTGACTTGAAGTGAACAACCTTTTTTAATCCCTTGGTTTATTATCCCAAACACTTTATGCAATTCACACTTTATGCAATGCATCAGTGTGAATTGCACCAAAATGTTGTTTCTGCAAAATGCTGTAACAATAATGTTAGACAGCTGATACAGTGTATGGCATAAGGATTCTCCCAAAAGTGCATACAGGTAATAAATACTCCTATGAGCAGCTTTACTTTATACTGATGCTCATAAACTAAAACTCATGCACATGTTTAACATGATATATTAGCAAATAGAATACCATGGGGCATTATATCACACAAGTACTGTACTTATTCTTTCTCTGCGCTCGTGTGGATTGATTTTCACGCATGCACAGACTCCCTCCTCCTCTTGTGTGGACTTGTTTCTGCTGCTCGCTCCTGTCAACTTCTGTCACTTTGAGGTGGTATTGGGGCCCCATGGTAATGTATTTGTTAATTTAGCATGTTAAATGTGTGTGTGAGGAGTAGTTTATGAGCATCTGTACAAAGTAAAGCTGGCTGTAGGAGTATTTATTGCATGTGTGCACTTTTGACAGAATCCTGAGTAGTTCCAAAATTGCTACAGCAGTCAGGATTTCCCTTTTCAAGCTTATTCCTAAACATCCAAACCCAATTTGTTTGATCGTAGAGTGACATTTTGAGTCAACTGGTTTAAAACTGTATACTACTTAATGTTTAAAAAGGCCAATAATCACAGACACATCAGGACATGCCTTGCCAAAAAATATAAGCTTATGAGCTATTTATAAGTGTTTGACTTGAACCTTTTATAAAAAATCTGTTCATGACACCTACAAGCTAACTATCCCAGGAAAGTAATTTAATTAAACCCTACTAATTCGTCCATGAAGAGTGGTCAATTAGTTTTCAGAGTGCTGTTGCTGATGGCTGCACAAAAGTTTAATCAAAGTGCAACTTCCCTCTAGTGAAAATCCATAAAATATTTGTGACCCACAGGACTATTTAAAAAAAAAAAACTTTATAAAATTAGATATTGTCATTATTTCAATACCCATGCCTCTATGTAAGTGTATAACCAGCAATTTATCTTCAACATACCAGTTTAAACATTATATATTTCGTAAAAAATTTTTAGTTCAGTAAAGCTGAAGAACTTGATTTGTGAGTTTAAGGTCCCTGGTACTCAGAGTTCCCCAGTTTATAAGATTTAACCTCAGATTTAGAGGCTTTGAAAAGCCCCCAGCGTTAAACTTTCATCTTCTTATCCAGTTTGATTTTCTAACAGTGAAACGCCTCACCTTGTAACCCTTCTTTTCCCTTTTTCAAATGTCTCTCCTTCTTCAGCTCAAGACAAGAGAAAGGATTCCATGATCTCTGCAGGCGATGCTGAGTTCCCACGGGATTACCACACCCTGGCTGCCAGAGGTGGCCGTGGGGCACGGCGCTTCCCAGACAACAGCAATGGGGGGTTCACATCGTCCTCGCTGGACCGCCGACACAACTCTGTGGCCGCTAAAAGTTTGGAGGCCCTGAACAGCATACACAAGGCGGACATCGAACGGCAGAGGGACGCCCTGATGGACCTTCAGAAGAACAAGTACACAAACAGTCCGGGCAGCTTGTCGCAGGGCTCTGCAGCTGCTGGCCGACAGGTATCCTCACAAACCAACAGAATAGTGAAAAAAAACATCAATGTTTCTGCTTCTGAACCTTGAATATTTTCCTGTTGGATCCTGTTTATGTCCTATTGTAGTGCTGTTTTTTTAGCCTTCAGTTGATGAGGCTTTTTTTTAGTATTTTTAGGAGGCAAAGTCATTGCAATCTGAATACAGATACTTGAAGAAGCAAAGAGAAACACTATGTATGCAGATCATTATAAAACTAGATGAGGATCCTGAATCACAACCTTTGATTGTTGCCTAATCAGTATCAATTTCCCAAACCTTTTAGTTTGTGCAGTTTTATGATGGACAGCTATGTGATAAAGTTATACTGAACCACATGTTTCCCAATCAGCTTTAAAATGTTTGGAGGTTTCTCAAATCAGTTTCTAGGCTGCAGTTCCTGGGATGGCAATAATTTCTTGCAGGAAGTAGGTACCGGGTTTGAGCTTTGGTTAGTCTTTTTTCCCCCAAAACTTTCAAAAAACATGATCATGAGGTAAACTGGTTATTCTGTTTTATCCCCAGATATCTTTGCGTGCAGAATACTTTTTTGTTTCGGTGTTGCTCTGCGGTGGACAGCTAATCTGTAAAGCGTGTACTCCACATCTGCCCTACTTGTCTGCTTGAAATTGCATCACACTTTTTGTTTTACTGAATCACTTTTAGGTGCATAAAATCATGTAACCTGATGTTTGTGGTGTCTTATAATGCTTGTATCAATTGCATTTAAAAAGCATTAAGCTTGAAGGACTTTGTTATTGCCGCTGTTGCTGCTTTCAGTTTATTTTCTGTTCTTTATTGAGGAGCTCACCATGTAGGAGGGGGACTCTGTGGAGTAACTTTTAATTACCAAATGAACAAGAAAAACAGATTTGGCACCAGTGGTGGAAAGGTAACAGGACTCATGGATGAACAAGCAGAAATGCATCTGTATTTAATAATACATTTTCTCCATGCTGCACAAATATCTCTTCCTCTTATTTTGCAGCTTTAAATCACTTTGCTGGTGATGCAATAGCAATGAAAATTAAATTGTTCCCAGTTACCTTTGTAAGACAGAAATGCGTAACAAGATGTTACAATTGAGTTAAAATGTGAAAGAAAACTCCTGACTTCTGTGCTTCATGTGCCAGTATCTCCTTCAGAACAGAGGAGTATCACCACAGGGGGAAATTGAGCTCTTTTGGAGTGCTTTTCGTTTCCACATGTGAACATTTACTCCCTAAGAGGTAATGGCAGCACATGGGTGGTTCCTGGAACCCCACATGAGCGTATTAAGTGCTGGGATCCCTCTGGGCCTTCTTAAAGAAACTATTGCATCTTTATGACCTCCTGAGTGGCCCTGCTTTCTGCTTATTGTCAGAACGAGTGAACAATAAAAGGTAGGAAGGCAGGTCTTCCATAGATGGGTGAATTTAGATTTGGTGCCACCACGTATATTTATTTTCTTGGCTTCGTAACCCACTATTAATGTATCACGACCTGGTGGGACTTTATTTATAGAACAGAATCATCTGACTCAGCTTTTTATGTTTGGCTTAAAGCGACTGCTTATAACTTATGACCAAAATTTATATCAAATTACATGTAACATATGTTGTTCAGACACATAAGCAGGTATTTAATTAATGGTATAATAGTGATCAATTGCTATAGCTGATTTCTTTTTAATACTGTACCTTTTAACCATCCAAAGCTGTATGCTTACAATCAGCAAAGGAATTATAGAAGATAACACTTGCTGGTACCAGTAGATGCGTTATATGTTCAAAGTTTATTAGGCTAAACATTCCTTTTTCTTTCATCATGTAGAATTGGATTGGCTGCAGAAATGGGAAAAAGTGTGATGATCTAAAGGATGTTTTAATGTGTTTAGCAACTTAAAATGCTCAGTTTTTTATCAGTTAAAGTCCGTCTGCTCTCTGTTTCTCAGGATGACTGTAATGTTTGATAGAGTAAACCTCTATCTCTTTTTTTGTGCAAGGCGAATGTAAGTGAATGTCTGTAACTTATTATAATCAGCTAGTTCTGGGTCAGCATTCAGGTTTTACTGCTAACTTCAGGGGTTTCACCTGTTCCTATGGACACACTCATTAGGCTCCGTTCTCTGTTTGGCTCCACGGCTGCTTTGAAATGGGCCATGCATCTATGATTGTCATGAAAGTGCAAAGAGCAGGCATTAGTGCTGTTCTGACTTTGGATCAGATAAACAACAAACTCTGAATCAATAATCGTCACCAGTGCTGGGGTCAGGAGGTGGGCATAGACATTTTTAAGGGGTCTTTATGGGGACCCCCAGGTACCTCTTGGGCCCATTTTCCAGACATTTCATAAGACCCTAATATGATCAAAGACCAAAATATTTATTTTTTATATAAAAAATAGAGTTAATATAGGTTTTTATGACAAGGTCTTATTTAATTTTGACAATAAAATGGCAACGCTAGTCATAATTTTTAGACCTATTTTCTTGTCATTATGTTGGAAACTGTTGTTTCTTTTTACATGTTTTTACAAAGATAACATTTGATTTTTATTTTTCAGGCTAACAGCAAATAGTTATTTTTAAAAATAGACAGACAGACAATGGGATTAGAGATGGAGAAGCATTGCGGCAAAGTTCCACAGGCCAGGACTCAAACCTGTGACGGCCGCGTTGATGACCAAAGCCTCAGTATATTGTGGCTTGCTGTTTTATGAAATTTTAGACAGAATCAGGGATGATCGGCTGCAAATAAGACTCAGAACACTGTTTCTGCTAGAATAAATGTGTCCTTTTATTCCGCCACAGAGTAAAGCAGAGCAACAATCATTCTCTTCACTCAGTCTGTGATGCTAAGGACATAAAACTTTAAGAGCTCTTACCGTCGCACAGTACTGGAGAACGTTAGGTCAGGCAGAGCAGCATCAACGAAGCTGGGCATTCGTACGCAACCCGCAGCAGACTCTGCTCGAAACTTAGGGACCTCTCCTTCTTTATATTTTTTGAAAACATGTTTTTCTAAACAGAAGGATCACTCCCAGTTCCCAGTTTCAAAAACATATTTTTCCCGGTTTCAAGGCTGTCACGAGCTCAGTGCATGAAGATGAGACTTTATAAAAACAAGTCAGTTTCTCAAAAGCTCAATGCATGATCAAAAAAATTTATCGGAAAAAACGAGTTATTTAAGACTTCATAAGACCTTTATAACGGGGTCAAAGAGCAGATTTTAATAATTCTCTATGCACTTGCTTAACCCCTGCACCACTGCCACTGTGCCCCCAAGATAATATCTCTTAGTAGAAATGTTATTTACACTTTATTTTTCAAAAGTTTCATTTAAAACCAGAAAAATATAGAGAATGTCAGAGAGTTTTCTTTTTATAGATAGATGTTTTCTTTCTTTTTTCAAAAGTATCGCATTAGGTTTTAAAGCAGTTTTATTTAGCAGACCGGAGAATAAAAAGGACTATTTGTTTGCAAAGGTAGGAGATCGCTGGTCTGACATGTTTTTAGATGTATGGTTTAGTCTTTATTGACAACGGGAACAGGATACCGGTGACTCTTTCTTTGAATACCTTCAAAGGTTGTATATCATATTATGAACGTCTTCCAAAGTCAACTATAGGTATACATATGATAAAATACTGGCCTGGGCACTATAGAATACTAATTTGTTATGAGCTAGTCATTGTTTTTAAATTCTCTGAAGAAAAAACATTTGCCTTCACTATACTGCCTCCTTTCCCTAAATGGGTGCCACTTTTTCATAACTTCACCATATAGAGGTGCTAGAACACGGTATTAGGCCATTTCTGCTGATTAGGCTTTTCTATAGGAAACCTGAGCAAAAACACATATAATGTTAATTAGAAACTTGTTAAAAAAGAACAGTTGCTGTCACTGTGCAGATTAGTTGTTGAAAGAGCCACTTCATCGTGTTCTGCCCTACATCACACCCCACTGATTGGAGAAAGTAGGCAATTTGTAGTACGGCATGCAGACTTATTTTCCCAGGACTGGGGGTGGGGGGCTGCTGCTCAGAGAACAGAATCATTAGGATTAATGAAATACAGATCAAGCGAAACCCCACTTGGGTCATGATTTTGATAAAGGGATACCAATGTGAAAGTGGAGTTTGCCTGATTAGACCCTTTAGACTCTAAAATAATCCAAGTTCCCTTTCAATAAATCTATCCGGATATTTTCTGCTATTTATAGTTAAAGAATATAGTTAGAAGACATCAACAATGTGCTTCATCTAACATTTTCTACATTTTCAAAAAGATTTTCAGTCTCACCATACAATAGCTTTCCTGAAGGCGTTTATCCAGAGCAACTGCCTTTGCTTGCAACCCAAGTTGTAAAGATCCTTAATTGAACTGAAGCCCAAAATAATTTAAAGATCTTGGTTTATACTCCACTGCTATGTTTCTGGTTTCCTCTCCTCTGCTCTTATCTTTAGCTCATTTCACAGGTTTTTTTGGGGTCTTCCGGCAAAGAAATTGCTTATTTCTGTGTGGATTTTGCCTAAAGCTATATTTTTGCTGATAATTGCAAGGAATAATTCAATGTGCACAATTTTTTTAAAGAACAACAGAAGTATAATAAGCTGATGTGACCCAAAAGCTGATTTGACATGAGGACGTTGTTAGCTGTCATTTAAAATATCCTTGAAATGATTTTGGATGACGGTGGGGGGCTGCTCAAATGTCCACACCTTGGCTGTTTTCTTTTTGTTATAAAATATCTCCAAACAGCCATACTTGCTTTGCAGATGTGTGAAATAAGTGCAGGGGGGTTATTTCAGCCAGCTGACATGTAGTATGCAGCAACACTGGAAAGAGGAAGGGTTTCAGCTTAATAAGCTAAAGACTACCAACAAGAATGTTGGTTTCTGCCTAATATAAGTGTTACTTTAGTCCTCATCTCAGGGGAACAGCATTTTTTCTGGAGTTTAAACCTGACCTCTGGTCCATGCAAGCTGATATCTTTTTAAAGGTTGATCTTCCAGTTAAAATCCCAGTAAAATGTTCACCCCTTTTATGGCAGAGCAGAAAAAGCTTTTTTTTTTCATAGCACCCATGTATAGAAAGTTTAATGGTTGATATGGAAACTTGGTGAGATCAAGTTGGTGGTTGGTCAATCTATTGTTGACATTTATGTTTAAAAAGAGCTGACAATCATGGCAAATTAGGGTATTGATTAAAAAAAAATTTTAGTCATGTAAATTCAACATTTTGTTTTTTTTTTTTTTTGCTCTCTTAAAAAAAAGAAATATGTCTTTTTTTATTGACTTTCCAAAGACAAGTGACAGCTCAAAATCTATGTATTTCTCTCTAATAGCATTAAAGACTTTTGTTTGCCCAACTTGTCCATCATATAAACTATTTGAAATACCTGAGGACATTCTGACAAAACTGAAGAATTTCTTTGGGGTTATTTAGACCAGCAGTCATATTAAATAGGCTTTGAAATGTTCCCGATGTTTATTTCTGCACCCTGTGTCTTCTCTCCATAGCACCTTTTCCTCTCCATTTATTCATTAGTCTTATTTAAAATAATAAGAGGTCGAAACAGGTGGAGTCTGCTGTTGTCATGGCAACCCCCTGCTTCCCATATAAGGAAACTGTGATATCATATGGTTGGCAACGAACATGCTGTACCTTGTGTGAGGAAGCGACAGTGGAGGAAATAAGAGCCAGAGGAGGAGGAGGAGGAGGAGGAAAGGGCTTCTTCATCGTTTCTTACAGGAATGGAGGGGAGATAGAGTGACGGACGGGAGGAGGAGGAGGAAGGTCTTGAGACATGCTCAGTGCCTCTTAGGCACTACTATCCAAATCAGCGAGAGGGGACTGGCAGCTCCTCTGGGCGCGGGAATACATTGAGCCGCAGTGGAGAAGAAGAAGAATAAAAAGGAAATGGAGTGAGAGGAGGATGAGGAGGGAGTCATGTGAAGCGTGAAGATGCAGAGTCACTAAGTGCAAACGGTAACTCTCTAACCTGCTCCTTGCATCCTTCAGGCGAGGCTTTCATCCCGGCTCTGTGTGATGGATATGTTGCTGCATGATGGACATGAGTGTTTACCAGCCTTCTTTTGATGGGAGCAGAAGCTGACCAGTTAGCACACATTTCATCTCCTCCTGCTGTTGAACATAGTCTGCATCTCTCCAGGGGAGGGTCCCCGTTTCCTTCCTTGCAGGCAGGTGAGGGTCAGGTGTGTCAGAGCTGCCGCAGTGATTTGTATGAAGCGCATACAAGAATGTATGCGTGCACATGTGGAAGCCCTAAGAGGAAACACGCCATGTGAGGGAGCACATGTGTGTTTGGAGCAAAACGAAGTGTTGGCGAGGGAGGAGGGTGGGCACAAAGATGGCTATTTGTCATGCTGGTCAGGCATGCACGTCTATCTGCCCTGCCCTTCTATCTCTACCTTAAACTCTAGATGTCTGTATTATTGCTGTTGGGTTTCGGCTCAAGAAACGGAAACGTTAGAGGCAGTAATCATTGAGTCAGTCTGCAGAGGTGTGAGGAGGGAGTGGGGGGTGTTTAATCTAGGTAAGACTGGTTTGATAATGCAAAAAGATACTTGCTTGTCGGTGCATTAAATTGTCTGGGAAGCCCCTTTTTTCTGTATTTTTCATTTCAGGTGAATAAATGTAGCAAGAGGGTGATTATGCAGTGCCCAGCCCTGTGTGACTGCTCCGATATACATTAAGGATTAGAACACAATGGGTGCTTGACTTCACAATGATCAGCTGTTTGTTTCTGTCGCAGTAAAAGAGAAAAGAACCTGGGAAAAGTCTGATAATATTAATGCCCATATTCTCAGATGTCTGCTTGTAATTACTGAGCAACAGTGTGGAACTGCTGCTAAGCTGAAAGGATGAAACCAGCCGCAGGTTCCTGAGATGTTTAGTTTTTAGCCATTGGGAAATAATTTATGACAGGGTTAGACCTTTTTTTTTCAAATTGAGGCAATGTAATTAAATTCTAATCATTCCTGGTTGAACCTGTTTAACCAGGAATGATTTTGTTGAATAAAATCCCTGAATAAGAGCTTTTCAGGTACAGTACAACGTTCTCTGCAAAGAGAGGTTCACAGTTTGATCCCTATGATGAAATCAACCGTTTTACATCTAATAGGTTGAATAAACATGTCAGAAAGAAACAATTTGTTAAAACTTAAACTTAAAACCACCTACAGGCAATCTGGACATTTTCAACATTCAGATCTATCTTCACAAAACTTTGAGATTTTTTTTTTTGTTTTTCCTGCATAGGAGGTTTGCACAGCTGTTTTGTTTTTGTTTTTTGCATCTTTAATTATGATGATGTGCTGAATTTCTGCAGGCTTTGATAGAAGCTCTATCTCAAGTGACTCAGTGCCTGACATTTAGCCTTTTGAAACATTATGCTACCAACTACTCCCTCATTGGATAAAGTTTATTAGATACAAGAATTTCAATTGCTGGCAGCAACCTGTTGGCAGCCATATTACTTCGAAAGACATTAAAGATATGTGAAGTAAGTGGACAAATGCTTCGCATGGTTTCTTGGCAAGATTAATAAAACTTAAGTAAATACATTTTAAAGTTAGGATTTATAACTGGTATGTTTTATATTCATATCATAACAGCTTTTAGAAGCTTTTAAATATTCTTTTCTGAATCCTTCAGCTGGATATGAAGGATGTTCACGGATGAGGTCATAGTTTTAAATCCATAAAAATTAAACGGTTGAAAGATTCATTTAAGCATTGACGTATTTGTCCTTAACCTTTGTGATATTTTTAAAATTGAGCTCTGTTTTTTTTAATGAAGGATAGATTTAGTGAATAAAACTTTTTCTGTATTTGACCTGGAAATAACCATTTAGAGCTACTTCTAATCTCTCATCAGGTGGGAAGATCACTATACTGATCCAATCAGCCTTCACACAGTTTCAAGTTGTTATGCAGAGTTTAAAATGTTTTTTTATTATTATTTGTGGTCAAATAACTATTTGCATTATAGATGTAATAAGTTTAAAAGATAAACTGTAAATATTTCATAACATGTTGATGCACCAAACACGGATGGTACCAGCTAATTACAAAGTCTATTTATAAAAAAATATATTTAAACCTTTTATTGATTTTTCAAGTCAGCATAAAATATACTAACCATGAAAGCAGAATAACGTGCTAATGGTTCTTGTAGAAGAAAGCGCTTGTCTTTAATCAAGCATGACATAAATAATTCATTTATTTTCTTTGCGTATCCTTCAATGCATGTTTTTGATAAGTCAGTGTCCAAATGTTAAATAAAAGAGATCAGACTTTTTAGTGATTAACCTGCTGATAAAAGCTTAAACTACTTCAGATAAATGCATTTGATATATAACGGGGATGTGATACTTAGAATATGAACTCATCAGTTGAAATGTATCCTTTTTTGTTGTCCTGGATTATTGGATTTGTAAATGTTTGTATCCAGACTTCCACATTGTGCTGGAAAAGATGGGCTGAAATTCAAATTCATAGATTCCCTGCATGTAAATAAGACTGTGTACATGTAAGTAACATTCTAAGATAAGATAACTTAGAATTTCTGCTTTGTACAAGTGTGAATAGGAATAAGTGCGAGCAATAAATTGGTAAATTCATTTTTGTATAATGATTTTAGATATGTTGATGGTGATAGGAAGGTGGCGCAGTTTGTAGCGCTGTTGTACTACATTAACAAGGTCCTGAGTTACATTCCCAGCCTGGAGGCTTTCTGCTTGAAGTTTATATATTTCATTCATGGTGTCTGTGTGGGAACCCTGGTCTCCTACAGCACTACAAAAACACTCTCATTTTAGTGTGGAAGGTTTCATGGCTAAATTGGACCTGCCTGGTGGCCAATCTTCATTAATTGCAAATTGAACCAATACAGAGTGTGAAGGTCCAATTAGTAGGGTAAGAGCACAGTTTTGCTCAAAATATTGCAATGTACACAACATTATGGGTGACATACCAGAGTTCAAAAGAGGACAAATTGTTGGTGCACGTCTTGCGTCAAGAGCCACGGTATCCAGGTTTAATGTCAGCATTCCACCAAGAAGGACGAACCACATCCAACAGGATTAACTGTGGATGCAAGAGGAAGCTATCTGAAAGGGATATTCGGGTGCTAACTGAGTACCCTAATCAAAGCAGAATTAAATGTGCACCTCAACTCTCCTGTTTCCACCAAAACGGTCCGTCGGGAGCTCCACAGGGTCAATGTACACGGCCGGGCTGCTATAGCCAAACCTTTGGTCACTCGTGCCAATGACAAACATCGGTTTCAATGGTGCAAGGAGTGCAAATCTTGGGCTGTGAACAATGTGAAACATGTATTGTTCACTGATGAGTCCACCTTTACTTTTTTAACCACATCCAGGAGATTTATGGAGTTGGAGAAGCCCCAAAGAAGCATACCACCCAGACTGTTGCATGCCCAGAGTGAAGCATGGGGGTGGTTCAGTGATAGTTTGGGCTGCGATATCATGGCATTCCTTTGGACCCATACTTGTGCTAGATGGGCGCATCACTGCCAAGGACTACCGAACCATTCTGGAGGACCATGTGCATCCAATGGT
>JAUZNJ010031399.1:0-14241 GCA_034780135.1 Jordanella pulchra | reverse complement strand
TCAGTGTAAAAAGGTCTTAAAACAATATTATCGTTTATCGCAATAACTTTTTGAGACAATTAATCATTCAGCAAAATTTGCTATTGTGACAGGCCTATCTAGGACATCCTTCAGGAACTGTGAAGAATATCTTAAACACTATTGTAACACAAGTCTGGAAAATAGTTTTCTATAGCGTTACAAAAAAGACAAAGACATTAAGGCTGAGCAATATGGCTTATAGAACTAATCTCCAATTTTTTGCAACCAAATCTAATGAATATTTTCTCTCAAGTTTCAAAGTAAAAATTACAAAGATAAACATTACTCTCCATAACTGGCTTTTATTTTAATCACTCCTCTGGAAGGTGACTTTAATTTAAAGGGTGACAAAGTTCAAGCTCTGAAAAGGCTTGTTAAAAAGGTTTCACAGCAAATAATGAAAATAAAAAAATAATGTTTTCACATGGTTACCCTGATTTACTTACAATTAAATCTTCATAAATGGAAAGTTTGATTCATTAGTAGTTTTTAGTTCCAATAAAGACGAGTATTAAACATTTAACAAATTGGCCTTTGGTGTCTGTTGCAGAAATGATGAAACAATAATTCAGGATTAAGTTTAAACCTTTCATTAGAGGAAAAAAAGGCAGGGTTAGAAATATAGTTTAGCATCTAAATCCCTTAATCTAAGAAAGTATAAAAATCAGCAGTGAAATTGCCCTTTTTAAGTTTTTATCAGTCTGTATTTATTTGCATTTCTTCTTCAGCCACTAAACAAGCAAAATAACCCATAAAGTAAATCAATGTTTTTTTTTTTTTTTATAAATTCAAAATATTTGTTAAGTTCTAAATGTAAATCATTGTTAAGTATGTGGTGCTTCTTATCATCCTCTTGACAATACCCCATGGATTTTCTATGCAATGTGGGTCTGGGCAGTTTGCTGGCCAGCCAAGCACAGTAATGAGATATTGGTACTTTGGGCGATGTGGGCAGGTGCCAAGTCCTGCTTCAAAATGAGATCTGCATCTTCGTGAAGCTTGTCAGCAGAGAGAGGAGCATGAAGTGCTCGAACTTACTTGATGACTTGGTTAAATTTCAACTTGATAAAACCTAGTGGACCGAGAGCAGCTGATGACAAGAGCTCCTAAATGATTGCTGACTTTCAAAATGTACCATGGACCTTAAGCAGCACAATCACTTTTCTCCAAAGCTCAAGTAAGACCCTCCTGACCCACATCTGAATTAATTATATACCTTTCATAGCTCTCTTTTCATAATCTTATGTTTTTGAATGGATCAACTTCCTGTCATATAACAAATTTGTGATGATGTGGCAAACTAATTTGGACGCACCTTTAGGCTATGGCTGCAGATGGTGTTATTCAAATAACGTGCTCTAAAGTTTTTCATTAGATCAACTGTTATTTAGTTTCACACCTTAATATATATTGTTACATATTTAACAAATGTAAGGTATTATTATCATGGATTTAGTGCGTTACACCAACCGGATAATTGATCCAGAATCATGTGGAACACCTCAGCGGGGAGGCCGTTGAAGAGGCCCGCGGTGGGGATAAGCTGGCTGCGGGTCGTGATGCTTCGGAGATACCCAAGCCGGTGGGCCGTTCCCAAACGAGGAGTCTTGTGTTTACATGAATACGTCCTGTTTTTTCTGCTTGTTTTTCTCACCATCATTATTCTGAAAAATCTCCGGTTGAATATTCTCATAAAATTCAAGCCAACGAATTTTAAGAAGTTAAAAAGTTAGCTGCACAGCATCAGTATTTCTTCTATTAAAATAAGCTAACAATCTAAACCAACCTTACTTAGCTCTCTAAGCTAACCAACCTAAACTCTTCGCAAATATTAGACGTTGTTCACTTTAGGAGTTAATTGCGTCTCATGGTGAGACTCATACCTAACAGAAAACAAGGTTAAAATTGAAAATGATATCACCTGTGTCATAGAAATGTCAAATAAATATTAAAACCGGTAGAGAAGTCAGATGAGTGCTAAAGCTGCTACTTGTCAAACATCCCACACGCCGCGGCGCGAAAATGACTCTCATGTAAGCCGCAACCAACACAAGATACTACATTCATGTACAACTACAAATGTCTAAACTGTCAAAATATTCCGATTAAGTAGGGTTTGGGGTATAAAAGCCTAAAAAATAACGATTTAACATTTTAAAAACGTGATTTAAAACAGGATTTCAAAAATTATTTATATTTGTAAGACAAGGTGGGTAGAGTACTGAAAAAATGTACTCAAGTAAAAGTAACACTAATCATATTTTTACACGTGAAAGTAAAAAGGAGCCAAAAAAAAATAAATACGCATTATTATTAAAAAATAAGATAGAATGAATATGTTTCAAAGTGCATTTTTGAGTTTTAAAGCTTACACAAATCAATAGTTGCAATATGTTAAAATTTGTTATAGTGAACTGTTTATTGTATTTTCACTAGACCTCCAAATGACGTGACAAACTCAGCAAATGGAAAATGGCACTAAATCAATAAGCCGTCAATACAAAAAAGAATTTGTCTCTCAGTTGTGCTTATTTGTTTAAAACAAGCTTGTTTTAATTAAGTTAAGTTACTCACAATGGATATACTTTTTCATATTTCTACTTAAAATAAAAGAACATTTTTCTTCAGAAAGTTTGCCAGGGTAACTTAACTAGTAATGACCCACCTCAGTTTATTAGTATCAAAATCATAATTTTGAGGCTTACTGTGGTTTCTAAAGTCATATAAAAGTTATTGTTGGGATTAAAAGTTCTAATGTAAAAAATCATGATTATGAGGTTCAGTCATCAAAATCTTATCTATGAGTTTCAAAGTCCAAATCATGCATTGCTTTTGAAATTCAGGGCAATTTATAAAATTGAAATGATTATGAGTTTTGATGCAATAGTTGTTATATTCTAATTCCCAATTTTGACTATTAAGAATAGAGTCAGCATGGGTGATTCTAGACAGGGGCCAATAGGGACCATTGTTCGTAGCCCCTCTTATGATCCCTGTAGTGAAGACATAATAATGATTAAAAAAATATCTAATAATATGTGCTGGAACAGACATTAAGAGGTCCCTTGAACCCATTTAATGTTTTTCTTTACAGTTCTCAGTCATATTGAGATATGATCATAGTTTTCATTTGCTAAATGTTATGTAGCACCAAATTAGAAAAAAATGCTCTGATTTGTTGCACCTGAATCTATCATTTTACTTGAGTTTTGATTGTGAATTGATTAAAACTGCTCATTTTCATCTAAAATAAGTAAAAAAAATATGTAAGATTTCTTATTTATTTAGCACCTAATTACTTCAGTTACTTTTCTCTCATTGTAAGAGTCTTTAAGGCAAAGTAGAACTGTTGTTCTTTGTACCACTGCACCCCTATTCGTTTCTGTGCCCCCATGACAACACGGCGGCCCCAGGCTGGCCCCCCTTGCAAATATGATCTAGAAACGCCACTGAGAGTCACCTCAATTTGCCAGGGATGTGCACCCTTATGAGGACTATGACTTGGGATTACACATTCCTCACGATGTGTTAACTCATACAATAATACAGTGATACAATTAAACAGTAGGTTGACCTATGAAAATTAATTAAATTACCAAATCAAAGAATTTTTTTACAATGTTTGACTGAACCAAACATGTCATTAATGTCTTGATGACTTCATGGGTTTTTATAGTTTATCTGGTAGATGCATTGTTGATTATTTTAGCACAGAATAAAGTGCAACTTTTCAGAGCCCTGCAGTCATCTAAACCCTTATAAAGATGGCCTGTCCTACCCACATCATCACTGCAGTGTTGCAGTTCGCCTCAAGTGCGGTGAGAAGCAGACCCACTATGCTCAGCCACTAATCACAGGATTATTCTGTTTAACTAAGACTATTAAGTGTTCCACATTCAAATGGCGTCTCCCACAGGCAGACCTTGGAGAGGATGATCCCTCCACCGCAGGGATCACACAGACAGACGAATGCTCCATGAGGGACCCGAGGCAATTGCTGGGAAAATGCTCTTGTACAGCAACAGGATTTCACGGTGGTGTACACTTGGGACACAGACGAAGAAAGAAGGATGATCAGCGGAAAGAAGTTGGACCTTAAAGGAATGAGGTGAAACAGGCAGGTTCATTGATCTCATCTTGCTTGCTTTACCCTGCATTTAATCAGATGGAACTGCTGCACTGCGCTCTGTTCCCCTGTGCTCACTGGGTTGATTTTACTTGATAAATACCACTGTCTTTCAGCTAAAAATAAATAGTGAATTATTTTAGTCATGTTTCTCTTGCTCCTTTTATATAATATTTAAATGCGCTGCTATCATATTGAGGTAAAAGTCAAACAAGAAGTGAAGACATTATCTTCTCTGTCTGGCTCAGACCAGCAACAATTCTCTGCCTACAGCTCCACATTTGACACCAGCCCTGTTTATCTGCTTGATGTATCTGACACTGATGGAGACAATGTCACTGATCAAGCTGATTATATCTAAAACTGGCCTGTCACCTTGCTCACAGTCCATGGATATGCTGTTAAAGATCTCAGATTTTCTTTGTACCACTGCACCCCTATAAATACCACATTTAGGTTTCCATTTTTTTAAAAGATTTTTATAATCCATTTACTTTAGACCATTTTGCACTGCTGTTATTTTGCACATTTAACTTCCTTATTACTGCTGCACTTTATTTTTATATTGTATTGAACTGCTATTCTATTTCTATTGCAATCTCCTTACATCTTCGAAAGCTGTAGGTAATGAAATTTTGTTTTGACTGCACCATGTGCTCACAGAATGACAATAAAGTCTGTCTATGTGTAAGTCTAAGATTAACACAGTTACACAATGCCTTAAATCTTCATAACCTTGGAATTTTTAAATCTCTTGTCAAATAACCCTAAACTTTAATGTATTTAATCAGGATTGCATTGCATAGGCCAATATAGGGCGGCCAGGGATTTGAAATTGTGGGAAATGGCACAAAATATCTAAATCTAATTAGAAATACTTCAGTATCGTACATTTTAAGACTTAAATTTGTGTAAATCGATCTCTGCAAAATAGCTGTGGTTATGTTGTCATAGCAATAGATTTTGAGTTAGTTTCATAGGTAGGTTTTATACCAGAAAAAATCCTTTAAACTAGGGCTGGGCATTTAATTTCATTTGGAATATATTTGCTGTTTAACACAAGATAAATTTTCAAATCACAGAAGCATTCAATTTTGGTCACATTACATTTAGAGTAAGACACTAAATTTCTCACTCCAGCCCTTTAGGTGGCAGTGATACACTTTAAGGGGATTTGCTGCCACAGAAAAAGGCAGAAGGAGTTTCAGCTAGCATCCATCCATGCATGCAAGTAGAGGTATGTATTTTTTAACATAAAAAGCTTCAGTAAAGTCCTGCAACAATGGACTCTGGACAAGCAAGCTTTCAAGGTCATGAAAAAACTGAAAACCTGGAGTGAAATAGCTACAAGTTTGTGGTTAAAGTAAAGGAACATTGAAATAAATTTATTATTCTTTCTAACCAATAATCGCAATTTTATTTGTTATTTTTTTGGCAAAATCGTTCAGCCCCATTTAACACTATTCCATTCTAGTTTTGTATCTTAAGTGATGCCTTAATGCTCGACTTCTTAAACCAGATTTAAGGGTATTAGAGTGAAAGGAACTAAATATGAACCCAAACCAGACTTTTTAAACATGCATTTGTACAAAACTGAAATTTTCCATTGGTTTCATTTTTTTATTTTTTTCCTAATGGCGTTTTCCAATAAATGACATTAAAGTTTGTGGTTGGAATATAGTAAAATGTAAGGATGTTAAAATAGCAGCGACAGTCTTGCAAATGTCGATGTGGCTTCACGAGGCTAAACTAAAAGTGAGACAAGATGGTTGACACAGCTTTGCTTTTGTTCCTCATGATTTCCTTTCATGCCCTCCGTGTAGTCGATCATTAAGTTGAGACAATAGGGCTTGTGTCACTGAGATTTTCTAAGATCCAAGCAGTGCCAGTTCTAACACAGACAAAATAACCAGGCTTTATAAAGAGCCTTTGTTCTATGAGGAAGTCAGGAAAAGGAGTTTTTTCTGGCTTCCTTAGTCTTAGCTTTCTATAAATACTACTCAAATAATTCACACAGTTATATGATATTTTGCTGTAAACATAAGAGGAAATAAACATTAATCATTAGGTGTCTTGTGATACTTTAAGGAAAGTCATTTTTACTTGTCTCCTGCAGCAAGCTGGAATATTTTTACTTCATTTGTAAATCTATAACTGAGGGTCACAGCATTGTCAACAGAGACGCTGGAAATAAGCCAACTTGACCCAATATGAAAGCAATTGCTGTCCTCTCCTATTATACCAGTTCTGGGCCCAGCGGTTAGAAAATGTCTGATGATCATTCAACTTGTCGCCTTCAAACATCCCGTGGAGTAGCGGAATCATTTTACTGTCTTAAAGCTGTGCTCTCAGCTCAAGTCGTCTCTGTAAATGTTTAATTTCATCTTTCTCCTCTATTTCATGAGGTGTGGCGAAGAGCTTAACAAATAGACTGCTGTGGTTTGGCCCCTCCAGAGGAGAGAACGTTTACCAGGTGAAGCTGAACGCTGCTCTCATTAGTCACACATGCAGCCGCCTGCCACTCACCAGAGACCGACGCCAGAGCGCTGAAAGTTTCCACAGCTATTTCTGCCCCCACTCAGGAGAGACACTTGAGGAATGGCTCAGGCTCCGTGACTGGATGTAAACTTGGAAGAATATGCTGCTGCTTCAGGGACGATAAGAGGAGTAATCCTGACCATATTTCCATCTGGGGAACAGTATGTAATCTTGTATTCGGTGCATCTTCATTTTTTCCGGACAATATTTTTTTCCCCCCATGTATTCTAACTTTATTTCTATCTTAAATCAATATGAGTAAAAAATGCTTCCTATGAGATAATAAAATCAAGATAATAATCTCCTTCTAATGTTTTATTTTGCATTTCTAGTTTCTATCCCAGCAAACCAATCATGGCCAGTATGGCGGTTCAGCTCCTGGGCTTCTTCTTAGGACTGTTGGGTTTTGCGGGAACCATAGTTGCAACCCTGCTCCCCCACTGGCGCAGCACAGCCTACACAGGTTCAAACATCATCACAGTCACTGCCTACATGAAAGGCCTGTGGATGGAGTGCGTCTGGCACAGTACGGGTATTTACCAGTGTGAGCTGTACAGATCTCTGCTGGCTCTGCCCCATGACCTGCAGGTACTGAATGTTTACCCATTATTATTATTATTAGTCATATTCAACAGAAAGCCAGTTTTCACCTACACAATGCAAAAAGATACACAGACTTTGTCCCCTTTGTCTGACATAAAATCAGGCCAAGTTTTTTTTTTCATGCTGAGGCCAGTTGGGATTACGTTAATTAGTTCTCTATGCTAAAGGCAAGAACATGACAAAGAATTTCTTATATCTTTTTATTACGTTCTTTATAGCCAGAAGGTTACATATGCTCACACAAAAATATGCCTTTAAACTATGTGGTAAAGCTTAGATCCGGGGTCGGCAACCTTCAAAGAGACATTTTGCCCAGAGTTCAACTAAGTAAAAATCGTTTAGAGCTGCAAATATTAGATAACCTTTTAATAAAACACAGTTTATTATATTGTTTCTTATATGCTATATTTTAGCTTTTAACATACGGAAAATCATAAAACATTTCTTAAAGGTGAAGCGTGAAAGATGGAAAATATCTCTCAAAAACATATTCCTGATTCTTTTAATGGTTTTCTTTTGTGAAATTTCAATTGAACTATATAATTAAACCCCACTAAAGCTTCTAAGACTAACATTTGTTATTTTATTAAATCAGATTTTTCATTATATAATTTTAAGCCCCTATTAAGAGCCATTGTAGAGTTTTCAAAGAGCTGCTCGTGTCTCTGGAGCCACAGGTTGCAGACCTCTGGCCTAGATGGTACTTTTAATGGTTTTAAAAGCTGACATATAAATTCACAACATTTGGGTTCAATTTAGACCACTGTGTGTTTTATACAAAACCTCAGACACGCTGAAAACATTAGAGAACGTAATAAAAAGTAATGCTATTCTTTTCTAACACACATAAACAGTGTGGGTTGGCTCCGTGTCCCAGAGATTAAAGTATTTTGGTGAAAAATTTAGTGATTGAATCCAGAACAAAGGCAAAAACTCTTGTGAAGATGCTGCTTGAAGCTGGGGGGAGAGTCATTAACCACCCCAAGAAGAGTCGCGTGTTGACAAGGGTTGGAAATTAACTCTGAGGGGGGGAAAAAAGGCCATTAGCCCCAAATGAAAATTAAAAACTGTCTCATAGTATGCAAGGACAATCACATGACTTCATTTGTTTGGCCATAATGATCATTGATACATCTGTAGGGAAAGGAGGGAAGCCTGCAGACCAGTGATCATGCCAAGCTTGAAACAAGGTTGGCAGCATCAAGTTGTTTGGATCTTTTTTCTCCACTGGGGCTCTTTACAAAACAAATCAAATCAAAAGAACATTTCATAGAAACACTAGAGCATTACATTTTGCAGTATAGTATATACATGCATCAAGAGTTTCAAAAACATGGCAGCCACACATTTCGTTCTGGGATGGCGGGATTTACATTCTGGGATTTACTGTTTTGCATTTTTTTGTGAAGTTAAAAATCCCCAAACTTCAGCTTTATCTCGCAATAATCGTGATCAAATTTTGTAAACGTTTACACTCAAAGTTAAGTTGTAGCCTTGATATGAAGCAGATTTTCTTACCCTATTTTTGTGGTTGCTGCCTTTTCTTCAACATTCAAGAGTTCACTTATACCTATTTCTGCAGCAGCAAAACGACCTTTGCTCTCCGTCACTTGGCCGGTTTGGCTGTCGACAGAAGAGTTTTAAAGCCGTAAACAAAAGAGAGAACGCTTCCGACTTTTCAGATTATATGCACATAATTAACCTGTTTTGGGTACATCTGATGTTTGGGAGAACCTGCAAAAGTTATGAAGATAATCAAACTGTTGACACAAATCACAGTTTAACAAACGATTCTGCCAGGAAATTATTACTACATGTCCCTTTGTATATGATGATTGTAAATATGCTTCAATTGAAATATTTGGCTCAAGTTTGTTTAGTGGAAGTCTTACTGAATAGGTGTGAAATGAGTGATTTCTTAATGTTGGACTTTTTTCCCTCTGGATAAATGTGTTTTTTTTTTTCCTAGTGTGAGTTTATCTAAGTGTCATGAGAAGTTCGTCTTCATACACATTTTTCCAATAAACAGCAACACCAAATGTCATGTATCTCATGTAAGAAAATCAACATCAGCTCCTTTGTTTTACTACTTGTCTTTACAATTTAAACTGGACATAAACTTCCAAACATTTTAGATGAGTTGAAGAAGTTTCCCAAGGATCACATTTACCTGAATCAATGGCTTTAAATTAAATAAAAACACAAATGCAATAAAGAAGAGCAAAAGTCTGCTGGATGAGGCTGTTACATGTCTGTTATTTGAATGAATGAATCCCTAGATTTGCTTTTATTCAGCTAAGCTGACTAAAAACCATATGACTCATCGGATTTTATGTGTTATTGCTTTGTGTAGGTATGCTGGCTCTTGAATGAGCAGCTGATTTGTTGTCTTTGCTTCTTAGATGTATTCTTTCCCTTTCAGTCAGGGAAACAGAGAACAAACTGTAGTTTAATGAAACAAAAAAAAACAATGAATTAATAGGATCAAATCAATTCCTTACATTATGATATTTTACAGTCATTATTTAAGGAAATGTTGCAGTCCAATTTTAAATCTAGTGTTTTGTTATTGTGTGACTTTAAAACTTTTTGTATTTCAGGAAAAATGTTACCGTGTTGCTCTCTTGTCCTGTAGGCTGCCCGGGCTCTCATGGTGCTGTCCTGCATCTCCTCAATCCTGGCGTCTGTGTTTTCTGTGATGGGGATGAAGTGCACCCATTTCGCCCAGCGTTCAGTGGTCAAATCACCGCTGCTTCTAAGTGGAGGGGTCGGTTTCCTCTGCTCCGGCCTCCTCTGCCTGGTCACCGTTGCGTGGACCACCAACGATGTGATGCTGGATTTTTACAATCCCTTCCATCCCAGTGGGATGAAGTATGAGATCGGCTTGGCTGTGTATCTTGGCTACACTTCGTCCTTCCTCAGTCTGATCGGCGGGTCTGTCCTGTGCTGGAGCAGCAGCACCGGCGGAGAGAGGTCACAGGGTCCCCTCCATGTGCACATGAGTCACCCATCATCACCGCCACCTCCTTTCAATAATACATACCCCCCCGCTCCACTCTACAGGCCACCTGAGGCCCTGAAGGATAATCGTGCACCTTCACTTTGCTCCCTTTCCAGCAGTGGCTATAGGCTTAATAACTATGTCTAAAAACATGCCTAAAAAGGAATATACGATATATATTACCACGTTTTACCAAAATCAAATGTCTTCTTACATTTTAAAAATTAAAACTCAGAACTACTGAGTTTGCAGGAGAGGAATACCAGGTTTTGTTGTGATGCCTTCGTTTGTCCAGGAGGTGGCAGCATGTCACAAAAAAACCTAATAAGTATTTTTTGTATGGTATCTTCTGTTAAATGTTTGACTTCCGCCGAGATGAAACAAATTAAAATAACTGCTTAGAATAATGTTTCTTTAAATAAAAAGGACAACATTTTATTTGTACTAAGACTTTAAGGAACTAGTATTTAAATCGGGAATAAATGGAAATTGCATCTAGTGATTAGGATAATTAAACAAGTAATTACGATTGTTGTTTGTAAAGTTAGCTTATTTATGTGTTTTCAATGAAAATATGACTTTGTTTAATTTATTACAGGGTTGTTATATTGCACACGTTCTTCTGTAAACCTGCTAATGATTTCTGAAAACCCTGAAAATATCTGTAAAGTTTAGATAAACCACTGGGTGGCAACAAAGATCTTTATAAAAAGAAGCTGAATCATTATAGCCAAAACCAACCTAATTTCTTTACACCTCATCTGGTCTGCAGCCTGAACTCCAAAACTGCAAAAGGCTCTTTGGACCTTTAACAAAGACTTCAGCTCCAAAAAATACAAAACAGACCAGTTCAATATAACCAAAGCAGGTACTGTACCATAAATAATTCATTTATTACAAGGCTTAATTCCATTCATTCAACATACTGCCACTCAAAGTACCATTAGGACTAGTATTTTTTTTTTCTATTTTGGAGGGGGTGGAATAAAAATATTAGTTTTACAGAATTTTTCCGAAAATATCAAAATACCATAGAAAAGTGGATCTGTCCTCATTTTTTCAAAGGTTTTTGCTTGTTTAGTTTTAAACCTAAAGAATTATAAAGTCATTTAGTGGGTATTTGGCAAAAAAGTTGTTTACTTCCTTTCAAAAGGTTACACAACATTTCTGTCTCTGAACAAGTTTCATTTGATGAATTTGGGCCAAAAATGGATTATAAAGGTTTCGACCCCTGTTCTACACAGACCAATTTATTCTATTCTCTATAGTCATTTGATGTTTTGAGGGTTTGTTTGTTTGTTCTTCTGAATGATAATCTATTTATGACTCCTCCTTTCCTGTCTACATATCTACTAGTAACACAGCGGAAATATTTCTGAGCGGCATATGTGGAAAACCCTCCAATTAGAGGTGGCCTCTGTCTGACAGGCTGTCAGCCACAAAGACAGGAAATTACAGATTCAAGAAAGTCACTTCATTTATTTCCACCTGTCAGATGACTGAAACTTTAATGTTAGTGAGAAAGGCAACAGTTTGGGAGAATAAAGACCCATCTAAATAGTTTCTTTTTTTTTTTTTACTCGTGGCATATGGTTATTTTGGAAATTATTTGTCCTGATAAGGACTAAAGATATAAATCAAGATTTGATGAAACTCAAATCCTATTAAATTAAAGTGCGAAAAATAAATACTCATCCATTACTGTTTTACAGTTTTCTAAAATATCACTGATTTATCAACTGAAGACCATCTAGCAGACATGCTGAATATTCTCAGCTTGGCTGTTTTATCTACTCTGGTTTTCAGAAAAAAACCACCTTAAATATATTAAAGTCATTATCATCTGAATGAAATAAATCAAAGTAGTCAATTCCACATCCTTAAAGTGTTTATTGTCTCTTATTTTGCTATTAAATGGGAAAGACAAGCATCTAAGGCTCCTTTATTTTATTATACAATTATGCAGTCAAATAAGTTTCTAATCCCTAAGGAAAAAAATTCAAATAATCTGTCCATTATACTTTCTAAATTCACATTTCAAACACATTTTCTGAATATATCCTTCTTTATTAAACACTGAAACTAAACCCCACCCTATTCAATTTAATTTAGTTTATTTATATAGCGCCAATTCACAATACATGTCATCTCAAGGCACTTTACAGAGATAATTCGGTCAAATCACACAGATTGGTTCAAAGTTTTCTATCTAAGGAAAACCAGCTTTTTGCACTTATTTAATTAATTCAACAGCAATCCCTCACACTAAGCATACATGTAGCGACAGTAAAGAGGAAAAACTACCTTTTAACAGGAAGAAACCTCCAGCAGAACCAGGTTCAGTGTGAGCGGCCATCTGCCGAGGCCGACTGGGTTCAAGGAGACAGTAGCAGACAGGCAGAAAGAAGCAGAGATATAAAAGCTAACTCGTTTCAGAGGAGATAGTTAAAAAAAAGGAAGTGCTCATAAAGGTAGTTAGCCAGTCCTCTCGAGGTTACTCTGATCTTGTGTTTATGAAAAACAGATAACCAGTCCATAAAAAAACTGATTGGAATATGATGCAACAGGTTTCTATCTGAGATCAAGACTTTGATAGTATATCAGGACAGGATCCTCATATGTTGTTTAAAGCAAATGAACTTTTAGGAAAGCTGTCATATCGATCCACTTCAAGACCAAAGATTTGAAAAAAGAAAAGTTAGTATCAGCCCCACAGACAGCTTTGACGGATTTACTTTAAAAGCAATGTTAGGACCTGAGTTTTTGTTTTTTGTCATGTATTATTATTATTTGACTTGGACTTTAGCCATTTTGACTTGAAAAATCAAATTTTTATATCATTTACCTTCAAATATTTCTGTAGTTAAACAACAATACCTTTTTAGTTTCCTGCTAGTTTATAAACACTGCTAAGAATGTCTAAAGTAGAAAGAAATTAAGGGATATTGCTGAGCACTTGGAGGCAAAATATATGTAAGGGTGTTCAGAGAATTGACTAAGAGGTGGGAGAGAAAAAAACCCATGAGTGGGTACTGACAAAGCCACAACATCAAGCTCTACTACACAGTTAATAAAGGTGTCAACCGTTTAAATACAGTAAAAAGTTTCCCTTTGTGATATTAACTTTCTACCAAAAGATTTTTTTTATATAGGTACAGTTAAGCATCTATATGTATTCACATATGTTTTCCTTCCTATGTTTTTGATTTGGCATATCCATACATCAGGTTTCTGAAAATTCTGACTTCTGACTTGCATATTCTTGGCTTTGGACTTTAAGATCTTGAACAGGGGTTGATTTGGAAATTGCACTTCTTGACTTCTAATTTGTATATTTTGATTTGGGACAAAATCTTTTTAGATTTGGGATTGGACTTGCAATTTTGAGTTTAAAATTTAGCTTTCTGAAGGAGATTTGTCCAGTCATTGTTTCTGCTTCTTAAAATAACATCCCAAAGGTCTAAGGTGGTTCTAGACAGCAGCCAGCAGGGCCCCCGGGCCCCTGTAGAACTGGCTCTATATGATGGCCCCTATACTAAAGACATGATACAAACTAAAACTGATTGCTTGAACCAATTTATATTTTATTTTTTGTTTTAACTCCATAGTGACTTAAAAGTGAAGATGTACTTTTGGCTTCAGCCATATTGAGATAGAACCACAGTGCTCCAGATCAGTGGTCTACAACTTGCAGCTCCAGAGCCACAAGTAGCTCTTTGGCTCATTTATATATTGGATGATAAGTTATTGTCTTGTTTTTTTGTTTGTTTTGTTTATTTTTCTCTGTGCCCCCACTAATAAAAACACTTCTTCCAGTGGTAAATTTGGTCTAGAACCAACACTGGTTTAACGTGATGGTGCTCTAGGGAAAGCTAGGAAAGTTCAGTTTAGGCAACTGGACGTGTAGTTTTCTAGAAGACGTTTCGCCTCTCATCCAAGAGACTTTATCAGT
>JAUZNJ010031398.1:0-14241 GCA_034780135.1 Jordanella pulchra | reverse complement strand
TTTCAGTAATTGGTTTTAAAACAAAAATTCATACAAAAAAGCTTTAATGGCTTTTTTTATTATGACTTAAAGCGCTGTCACAAATATGTGAACTCTAACCGTTGTTAAAACTTATCACATTTTGAGTGTCCTGAATTTCCAAGTTTGAAAACAATCAGTCCCTTCATTAGAAAATAAAACATAGTTCCTGCATTAATTAGTTTTTATAGTTATGTGAGGAAATGAGCTTGAAGAATTGCCTTTAGTGATTTAATAAGGCAATATAATTAATTTCACTTTCTCAGAACCCAAAAGCAAATTCTGCTTTGACACCATAGACAGGCTTCTAAGAAGACAGATTATAGAGTGGATCTTGTCCCGCTCCTAGTTTTGTTTTTGGAACTGTGTGTACTGTTTGAAAAGGGTTATTTTTTATGTGTAATCTTCCTCTAACTGCTGCGTGTGTTTCTCAGACAGCCAGTGCTCCGCTCGTCCTCCTTCTGCCCGCAGCAGACGCTCCTCCCTGTCAAACTCAGTCACAATGGCATCCAGCTGCAGTAAAGCGGGCACAGTTCTAGAGCCTCCAGGTTTACAGGTATCTGACGTTTGTATGTACGCATTCAAAATGTATAGAAATAGGAAACACCAAGTCTTGCCTAATATATAAAGCATGTGTGACATTCACTACAAGCAGCTTTTATACATTAAATGACAGGTTATGTAACCTTTTGCTGGACTAAATGTCTCCTTTTACTCCTTATTCAAACCTGATGATCAAAACAAAACATGTGATGAAATGGAAGAGGAAGAGAGAAAAAACTTGCTTCCATAACTAAATGGGATTAATTAAGCTTTGTGTTAGCCTAAGTGAATAAAATATTTTTAGATAACAAATGAAGGTCAGCAGAAATAGTGTCTATACCTAAACATTATAAGCGAGTTTAGCAAATCAAATAAACATCCGTTTACTCTGTGGGACCATGAAACAAGCAGATTAAACAACCCAAAGCTGTGCATTACATGGTAGTGCTTTCAAACCGTCTAATGCAAAGTTCCTTGTTTAATTCTTATTTTTTCATAGATGATTCTTACATTTGCATAGAAAGTAAAAGTACATTAGACCAACAATAGCAGGTGGTTGAGCTCTCAAAATGATCCGTTTTCTGTTGGGCCTCAAGCTGCATCTCTGCTCTTCCTCTGAACTCCTGGCTCTTGGTTTTTTACTGTAAAATGATTTGAATCTAGAAACATCAGTTTTGATCAGTGACAAACAGTCTAGTGTTCGGTCTCTTTAGTCCAGGGTGGACACTGCTGGCGTCTCTGTCTCACTGAGTTGCTGAACAATCGATCTGTGGAGTTTCTCATAAGACGGACTTTAGCTGCAGTCCATGGCTTGTGAACCTTCCCATAACTCTTCAGTGGGTTTCGCTTCAGAATTCTCTCAAAGCTGCTGTTATTCCTTCAGCGCATGGATTTGTGGAGCATTTTTTCCTTCTATCAAACTTTCTAATGAAATGCTTGGACTCAGCATTATGTGAAAAACCACCTATTACATATAATACCTCTTCAACAAAGTCCCTGTTCTTATAATGATGACATTCATTAACCTATGACCTTTAGGGTTTCATTGTCTGCAGGTCATTATCATAAAAAACGGCTTAATATACATTATTCTGTTTTTAATGCATTTAAATGGGTTACTCATTTATTTATCAAGTTACTAACATAAATCAAAAAAATGATTGTATTTGTATTTTTTAAGCTCCAAGTATGAAAATATGGTTAATTGTAATTTTTAAGTATCTATATTTAGTCTGTGTTTGGTTTCTGAGGAGAAGGCCATTATAAGGCTGCCATGGAGCCACTTCAATGGCTGAATATAGCCCAGAGTGGATAGATATATACTGTATTGATCTGCTGCTCTTTGTTTTCACTCTTTTTGGCTTAACCTTGGCTGGTTTGCTTTACAGCAAAGAAAAAAACACATAAATAAATAAATAAATAAACAGAACAGAACAGGTCTAAGCACTGTGTTGAGATTGGAAACGGCCAGACATCATTAAGGGTAACAGAATGTGTGTCCAGAGAGTTCCTCGAAGGGGAACTTCTGCTCCGTGTATTGGCTCCCTTTATTGCTAAGGGCTAATAACTGTGGCTGATGGACGATTGATGTGTAGCCATTTCAGTATGCATATATTGTAGCATCTTCTGACGTATCATTATGTGCTGCTACATGGAAATGTCCAAAGTAATCGTCAGTCTTTGTAGTCTGTGTAGATCGGAGCAGGATAGGAAAAAGAAGGTTTATTAGAGAGTGTGTGTTTATGTGAGAGAGTGTGTGTGATTCTAGGCAGCTGGTTTGGTGTCCTGCGACCCTGTGAGACAGTAAATCAGACCTGTGGCTGGAGCAGGTGACAGAGCCTGTATTAGTCTGCAGGCTGACCCTCTCTCTATGGAGGCATTAATTCTGATGTCCTTAACCAGTGGATGGGTGCCCATGGCATTTTCCCTCATTTAATATTGTCTGGACAAACCACCGAAGTGTTATGGTTTGATCTTTTATGCCTCTCACAGCCCAAGATAAATACTCAGAGAAAATGGCTTTTCTCTAAAGGAGTGGCATGCTCCGTCTTTATGGTACTTTTCTTTGTTTAACTTGGTGATTTATTTGTCAACTAAAAGGATATATGGCCTCTTCCAGCCTCGCTTGGCCCTCAATGTGCCTTTTACTGTGTGTTCACGTCAACTGTGTTTTCATTTAATGTGTCTCCAAAGAGGTGAAGGAAAACTTCCTCGTGTTGATGTTCCAGTTCAATTTCAAATTATTACCTAATTTCGGTTGTGTAGCCAGACAAAGCAACAACGGGACTGCAAAATGAAAGAAATATTAGAATTCATAAATATTGCCAAAGTAGCCCCTGGATAGTTTTGAACGACCACACGCTCAAGATTGAAGAGGCTGTATTTATCAAGGTTAAATGGACTCCATTTGCCCCGATCAGGTCCAGGAGGGAGATTTAGCCCGGCCTCTGCAGACACAGCGTGACACTCCTGCCCTCTACTGGACCAACACTAGTATAGCATATGTTCATGCTGCTGAGATAATGTTAAATTAATTTTTCCCATGAAGATGGGAATGGTAATTATAACCGTGGCAGTCTCTGTTAATCAAATGAATTTCTTCAGCTTATTTATGCCAAAATATACTTCCGCCGTCACAAGATATCTCCTCCTTTAAATAGAAACTGATAATTAGTTTTGGTTTCTGTTGACTGAATTAATAAATTCAAATGCCAGCCAAAGAAAAGAAGAATAAAGTGTAATTGTGTCAGGATCTGATCCGAGGTAGTGATCATTTCTGAAGATATAAAGCAAAATGTAATGTTTAATGTGCATCATGAAGGCCTCGATTCAGAGGCGACCATAATTCTCTGATTGTTGCCCTCGTTCGTCAACCAACCACGCATGTGTAGAAATGTAAACATTTAGTTTTTTTAATAATGATTGTTTTGTGTCATTGCAGGATTGGCACCACAGCTGTATGAAAGGCTGCTTCTTTGTAGAGGATAACGGGAGTATTAGCTCCCTGCAGTACAGACTTCATCTTCCTCAGACATCCAGCGTCTATCTCACCATCCAACCTTTGACCCTCAGCCACAGACCTGGTTAGTTTCTACTATCAAATAAAAAACTGTAGCATGCTCAACCAAACATTGTAGATTAGAGGAACGCTTAACAAGTGACCCTTTTCTATTGTTGGTAAAATATTACATAAACTTCCATACATCCATCCCTTTTCTCCCACTAATTCTGTCAGTGTCACTGTGGGGCCGGGCTGCTGCCTATCTCTAGCAGTCTAAGGGCGAAAGGCGGGGTACATTACCTGGACAGGTCGGAAGTCCATCGCAGGGCAACACAGAGACATACAATTTAGAGACCCCAGTTAACCGAATCGCCATGTTTTTAGACCCAGAGAGAACCCACCCATACAAAAGGACAGCATGCAAACTCCATGGAGACAGACCCCAAGCCTGGAATCAAACCCTGAATCATTGCTACAAACTGCACCACCCTTCAGCCCCAACTTGCATACATTTAGATGCAAGATTCTTTTCAAACTTTGGTAGCACCATAGAAACCCATCCTTTTTCACTCTTTGTGTCAAGAATCAAGTCTTTTTTCTGATATTTATAGTAAACTAAATAAATCATTCACTTTGCTCTTTGAATGTTTTTTAACTACTTTTCAGACTTTGGCTCATTCTTTCAATAACTTCATGTTCAACTCTTTGCCATTTTCTGACTAAAGCTTTGTTTGAGTCATTTAATAGAGAGTTATGAACCCTCCGATCATAAAAAGTCCTTTTGGTTGGGTGCAGCGGTGGCACAGGAACCCCAATCCATCTATGGAGGCCCTGAGGCAGCCTTCCCAGGTTTATTTCCCAACCCTTTTGCTACATTTCTTTCTCCTCTTTCTTCACCCCCCCTCCTCTCTGTCTACCTTAAATGAAGCCCTCTACTGGCACAAAACTTACAAAAAGCCACCTGAGTTCAACAGATGCTTAAGTTTAGTATTGTGCCAACATACGACAGACATCTTGGCAGTGAATCTTTTTTATGGAGCTTTAGTTCTTTAGCTTGCAGCTTACGATGCGGTTAAGCTTAGCCCAAATCAAGTGGCAGAGCTGGATTTAATTCTAAAGCTCTATAAGAACGACCTGCCAGAGTTTGATTTCAGAATCTGATGCCTTATATCGGGTCTGAAACCTGCAGCTCCAGAGCTGCAAGTGGCTCTTTGGGCCTTTCACAATGGCTCTAAATAACTTTAGCTAAAAATTATAAAATCCAACTAACAGTTTTAATTATGAAATAAATATGATGGAAAAATTATGTTACATTTTCAGGAATAATAGAGTTTTTGTTTTTAAAAAGGTCAAGTTGTGGGTTCGAAGTTTACTTAGCTGGTTAGTTTTTGGCTAACAGGTCTTTTATAGTCACTTTGCTGAATAAAATATGTATTTTATGCCACCTAGACAGTATTTTTTATTATTATTCCATTGTTCCAGATTGCAAACATTTTGGTTTGGATTTTGGCCATTTAACTTTTTAAAATATAATGAGTCTATAGTTAAGTAGCAGAAAGCTTGAAGGAAGAAAACTCTCCATGGAAGCCTAATTATGCTGTAGAAACCTTGCCCAGGTCTGCATATTACACTGAATAAAAATTATACTGCTTGATCTTCAGAAAAGCCTCCGGGATGGATGGATGTGGACACGGCTCTTTTTGTCATGTCAGCTGGTGAAACCAAAGAGGACTCTGCTTTGGTTTGTTTTACAGAATCAAAAGAAAAAGAAGTAAGTTAGCATGTGAACATTGTTCAATATCATATTCATTCATACTCCATAATTTCCTTTTATACATTATATGGAATAAATCATCCAAACAGTTGAATGCTGATGTCATCCCTGTGTGTTTGTACTTGTTATGCAGAGGTATGTTTGGAAAGGAGAGCTAAATGCAGGGACTTTTTACCTGCTTCCCTTCACCAGTGGCTGCAGATTAAGGAAACAAGGCAAAAAAAGTTTTCCAGAAAAATCTGTCAAACTTGTCCACAAGACTGATACGGGTGAACTAGACCTCACCAGTGAGCTGAGGTAGACCTCTCTACTGACATATTCATGTTAATATCTCAATATCTGACATACGTATCTGTTACAATTAAAGATTTTGAGCTGAAATGGATGGACATTTTTGTAAAGACATCATAAAGTCAGTGTGAGGTTCATTTATCTGTGATGCCCTCTTTTTGCCACAGGGAGGTGCTGTCTGAAATCTTTGAGGTGATCGACCTGGATGGCAATGGTTTGCTGAGCATGGAGGAGTACAACTTCTTTGAGCTTAGGACCAGTGGGGAAAAGTGCGACAGCGACGCCTGGGCTGTATGTAAAGGTAATCGGTGACGGAATTTAACAATAAGAATATTTCCAAGTTTTTACAATCATTTCTTATTTTATGGGGTTAGAAAACTTTGATATGAGAAAGAACCAGCTGACGCGACAAGGTTTCATGGAGCTGAACCTGATGGAGGCCACAGAGAAAGATGGAGACCCCGCAGACCTGTGGGTGACCCTGGAATCAATGGGTTACAATCGTATGCTGGAGATGGTAGAGGTAGGTTACCAAACAAGACGAAACCCAAACACTAACGTTCAATGAGCTCAATTCATGCTTTAGTATGAGTTTCTGCTAACTTGACTAACCTTTCTTCCTGCTTTGTAAGGCGTGTCCTTTCCAAATAGATGTCTACTGTGAAGGTACTCAGCCATCCATGCAGCCACTTAGCATGGACTCAGGCACCAAACTGTTGAACCAAGCCCTCCAGAAGTCCATCACCTCGAGGTTTGGGGCCAAAGCCCTGCGAGGACACGATAATGTCTTTATCTACACCTACAGAGGAGACCACCGGATTTCCTCCCTCATAGCCAACAAGGTGGACCAAAAATGTTTTCTACACTAATCTAACTGTGAGGGTTTCACTCTGCAGGTCAGAAGTTGTCATTCACTCACTACTGGTTTAAATGCTATGAGTTTTAAAGGTGTATTTCAATCATTAGTTTCAGAACGTAAACACAGACTCATTTACTTTACCACAGTAATAGTGTTTTACAATCTACATTACAATCTGATGATCAATCACCAATCGCATCCCCAACAACGATTCTTATCTAAATTATTCAGCTTCCTTTAAGAAAATGAACTTTGGGACACAGGTAACTTTTCAATATCATGTGATCCAAGTCATCACCCTCAGATGAAAGAAAATATATTAGGTTGTTTATACCAACACATTAATCCCAAAGACTGAGGCTTAGCATAGACTACAAAATGCTGGAACACCAGTGTCCCTTGAGGAGAAACCAAGAGGGTAAAACTGTGATAAAAGACCCGGCTTCATAATCAGCACCTTCATGATGGCCTGAAATGAGCTGCTGACCAAACACCCAAAGCCCTTCAGGAGAAAAGTTTTAAGAAAAGATAAAGTCTGAGCGGTATGTCCACAATGAGAAGAAATAAGCTAATGGGAGGTTTTTGTACTTCTCAACAGTTGTAAAGAGTTTTAGTGACATCATGCTAAGGCACTAGTGTTACTGTACATCATGAATGGAATGAAAATGATGGAGGAATACACCAAAGTTTTCAACTTCACCTTAACTCCACAACTAGCCGTTTCAAAGTTCATCATAATTGGGTTTTCTCAGCTGGCATTGATTCAAAACAAATATCAAAAGTGGCTCACAAAGAAACAAATTCAACTCATATGTCATCTTAAGGCACTTGCAATCAGCTGGGTCTAAGGACACTTAACTGATTGCATCGAGTCATTAACTTTGCAGAATTTGCTCCTCCTGCATCAACCTGTTAGATGTTCACTTGTAGTGTTTTTAACTTTACAGCCATCCCTCATAGCAAGCGCGCAAAAAAGCAGGCTAGCATTAAGGCTTCTGGAATAGCTGCGACCTCAGCTGTATTGAACATTAGTTTGTGTCCAGAAACCACGTGTTATTTGAGCCATGTATCTCCTTTAACAAAATATTCACACATCCAGTCAGAGTTTTACCCAAAGCTTTCACATGGTTGCTTTTTTTCTTCATCCTGAAAAGAAACATCCAAATATTAGTTGTAGGTTATATTTATAAATTGGAACCCATAGATTAACTGATCTTAGCCATGTGGCTAAGAGAAAATCTACAATAAATTTAAACTTGGGCCCCCAGGGGCAGCATTAGGAGTGATACAGACTACATTTCCCAAGATTTTAGTCAGTACTCTCTGAGGTTGTTGTTTTCCATTCTGTTAAGCCTCATTGCTATGCAGCAAGGATATACATTGTCCAGGCAACATAAGCTAGATTGAATGAATGAACATCTTAGCAGAGACAGTGGTGTACTTCCCTATCATGACTGTGGACTAAATGTAGTTTTGTTTTGTTCTTGTTTTTGCACCATTTATCTGTCTTAACTGATTTCAGCATTTTATCAGATTTGAACTTAAGCTCTGCTTTCTGTTCTGCAGGCTAATCAAAAAGTGACGGTACATGTAAACAACGAGCAGAGCCGCAACTGCTGCAGCAGCAGGGGGATGACCATGTTTGCAGTAGAAGTTCCACCCAGAACCAAAATGGTAAAAAAAAAAAAATTGAAATAAAAACTTGTCTCAATATAATAACATGACCCCGCCTCCAGACGGGGTCATGTTATTAAATAGGGATGAAACGGCACCAAAGTGGTCTGTGCCAATGGAACACTGAGGGGTCGGTGTAAGAGTGGGGCTGAGTGGTGGGGTGTGGTCAGGACACGACGTGTTAGCCTAGCATAGCCATATGTGCAGCATAGACAGTAAGTAGGACACTGATGGTTACCCAATGAATAGATCCTTAGCCGGATGTTCCCATATGCGTGTTTCTAAATGATCCAAAGTCAGTGCAGTCGACCTAATCATGCATCATCGTCTCTTTAGTGAATATGAAACCCAGAAAATAATTTGATGTACTTTAAATATTTTTAACAAACTATACTTAAATCACACTATTTACAATTTTTCTTTAGAGCCTTTTATAAAATAAATCCTTAATAATGTAAAACGTATGCTTTCATGAAATGTTTTGAAACTAATAATTTATTATTGAGGTAAAAACCAAAGCCATAGAACTTAAAAATACAAAACTAAACCTAAAAAAAACCCTCATAATTTGAACCAGTTAACGTTAATATAATCAAGTAGAATAATGAGCTTAGTTTTACATTTTAAAAGCTGATAAGTTCGTTACCCAGTTGGAGAGTTCATTTATAATCCTCCTCTAATTTACTATTTCAGTTCAATTCAGTTTACAGTCAATTTATTAATATCATACAATTAGATTAGTTAATAGTTTTTATATAGGCAAACCCAGCTGATTCACTGCATCTGAATCGAACAGGTATTGAGCCGTAGCGTAAGTTTGTCAGCGTTCACCATGACAAGTGCTGTCTGAATAGTGCTTGCAGAAAGGAAGGAGGTAGGAAAGGGTGCCTTCATGCTTCCTGACATAGATTCTTTATGTAAAGGGTCACTAGCCTAGCATTAGCGCTATGATGGCTCCCCCCATTCAGAATGTTTCCACACATTAGAACAATTAATGTTTGACAATAAGAAAACACATTTGCAAAAATGGGACAACTCTAATTTATAATATCTATACTTGTGATATTCTTCATCTGATCTGATTAAAAGTAGTAAAAACAGAAAAGAAGATTTTGGTCAGAAACATTTATACTCCAGCTGGCCCCGGTGAGTTCCGTGACATTATGTGAAACTGAATTTTAAGGTTTCTTTCTGACGAAGAGAGACCTTCATTTTTGGTTTATTTCACACTGACATGTTTTGAATGAAAAGCTTATGCAAAACTACTGATCAGTTGAATCCTGATATCGGAGTAACTATTGGTACTGTGGCCCTCATGTTTCCAGCTGGGTGGAAAAAGGCCACTACTGTAGACATTTCTGCAATAGATTCAGGGGAGAGTTGACTATATATACAGTGGGGAGAACAAGTATTTGATCCACTGTTGATTTTTCAGGTTTTCCACTTGCAAAGCCTGTAGAAGACTGTAATTTTTATCATAGGTTCTCTTCAACTGTGAGTGATGGAATCTAAAACAAAAATCCAGAAAAATACAATGTATGGTTTTTCTCTCCACTGTAGTTTTAAGTTGGGCTAAAAAGATGTAGAACTCTGGAAATGAGAGATTTGGAAAAGTCTGGAGACATGGAAAATGTGTGTGAACCTTTGATCCCACCCACAGAATACTGAGAACAGAAAAGAAAAAAAAAACAGCTCCTCACTGCATATTGAATGATTATTTTTGGCTTGGATTCTAATAGAAACATGTTTGTTGTTGTTTTTTTTTTCTCCAGGTGTGTCAACATGTGCTCCCCATTAATGAGAATCAGGACTGGATCTATAACTGTGTGGAGACGAGTTTATCCAGCACATCCAGCTGAAAGTCTTAAACATACTGCAGTCAGAAGATGGTTATTTAAAAAAAGACTATTCAGTTCATTAAGTTTCAGTAATTAGATGCAGTTCAGAAAATAGTTATTTCATTTAAGATTCAGGGAAGTTAAATAAAATCCTTTATCATGTCAGCTTATGGTAGACTTGCATCTCTGTTGAGAAAAGTTCATAGTTAGTCACACTATCCTGTTCCAACCACAGTACAGGTGCAGTTAATAAAAGTCAGTTTTCTGTTTGCTTCGTGTTTCTCCATAGAAACGTGCTTTTTATAGAGTTCATGGGAAATTATCCCGATCGATATTTAACTGACCCAAGATTCATTGCACTTTGACAAAATAAAAACATTTGGTCAGAAAATAGTCGTTTTGTTTTTTTACAGTGAAATAAACCAATGTAGGGATCTTCCAAATTCTGTTTATTGTTTTTATCTGTATCCATCATGTGTGAAATATGTCTAAAGCTACTGGTAATTTTCCTCATGTGGGCATGTCAGGATGTGTAGTTTGCAGTGAAACGCATTCCTCTGGACTGCACTCAGATCTCAGCTTAACTTGGCCTCGACCTTTCCAGTATGATCCTGACCTCCTATTTTTGTCTCTTGGGCCATTATCTGCCCTTTGACTTTCACTGCTGAAACAGTAGAGCCAGCTGACTTAAATGTCACATGGCATGTAAGATGTATTTCATATCCTGAGCCCATCGGTGCCTCTTTCCCAACACAGTGGTATCGCTCTGCTGCTTGTTTTGAAGGGTTAGTTGTTTAACCAGACTGATGTTCTGTTGCTGAAACAACAACAAAATCTTTAATAGAAATAAATCCAGTACATTGTGAGAGTATTTATACTCTTAACATTTTCATATTTCTCCACATTACATCAGCTTCTAGTTTGTTCATCAGAATTGTGAATAAGAGTACATCATATACCAGTAAAATAGTCTGTGTGAAGTAAAATAAAAATACTTTTCAAATGATTTTAACAAATAAAAACCTCCAGTATGAATTTGTATTCACTCGCCTTTATTCTGATATTCCCCAAAAAAGCCACACCCTGTTGCATTCAGTCACGAGTTAATTAGTTAATAGGGTCCACCTGTGTGTAATTGAATCCAGTTGTTTCAGCCCATGTCTTACATAGTAAACGGGGAGATACAGCTTCAAGCCTTTACATGACATAACCATCCACCTAAACGAAAACGCTGCTCAAAGATGGAGTAAATCAGAGCACAAAGCACCCACCCATAACATGACGGTGGAATAAGAGGCAGACTACATGTTGTCTCTTTAATCTGACTGAACTTCAGCCATTTTCCAAAGTAGTTGGGCAACCAAACCTGATTTATATTTGTAAATAAAATATTTGGAATGCCCTTAGATCCACTAAGGGTGTGGGTGCTACATGAATGCATTTTGAAAAAAAAAGGTTTGCAGGTTTATAAATACTTTTGCAAACTTCACATATTCAATAATTTCTTAGCTTTAAATCAAACATGTAATCCTTTTGACAAGAACACACTGCTGTTGCAACAGTGAGATATTTCCTAACATTTTGTTTGCATAATTCACCGTCTAAAACTGAAACCAGCAGGTATTTGGACTGTCTCTGGATACTGTGGCTATAAAATACACCTTCTTTCATGCTTTTCACTCTTCTTTTTTCTTCCTGTGTCTGTATTTGTATTAGTGATGAAGAAATATGCTTTGAGAGTCACTGACCTTTCAGAGTATTTAACTTGACCTGAGAAGAACAAAGGTCTGTCATGTTGATGTTCATCCCGCATTAGTTAAGTTGCTTTTTCAGTCCTAAGAATCAAAATGCCAATGCATTAATGTCTGCATATACACAAATGGTAAAATTGATGCTAGAAATGTAAAAGCAAGCAGTAGTCTTGAGAAAACATGATGAAAGAGGAGAGAAAACATCCTGTTGCAACAATAAGAAACCTAAATAGAAAAAAACAGACAGGCTGATAGTATGAGAAGCAGAGAGAAAAGGCACTAAGACAGAAATACTTTCTATGGCAATGAAAATAAAAAGCTCCTTAAATGGCAGAATATATCCATTGGCTTTGTCCATAAAATTGATATTTGAAATGAATGCATGGCTATTAACCCCTAACCATAAAGTCCAGACTACATGGGATTAATGGCTGGGGTATAAAACCAACAAAAATATGTATCCAAATCAAGACGCTTATTCAAAAAAGCTATATATTCCATTAGATTCCAGCCTTTAACCAGTATTTCATTGGGGCTGTGGGTGAGGAAACCCTCCAAGGTTCCTTCTTGGCCTTTAAACACACAGGGCGGGTTTGTGTGTGAAGGGGGCGGGGAGCTGTGGACGTGTAGCCGCTCTGCCTCTGCAGTCGCTTGGACCACACTGCGGATCACACGGGGTCAAAAATGGTGAAAATTACAGCCGTTAAGACCAAACCTTACACGGACCAGAAGCCCGGGACGAGCGGGCTGAGGAAGAGGGTGACGGTGTTCCAGCAGAACCAGCACTATGCGGAAAACTTCATCCAGAGTATTATCTCGGTCATCGAGCCAGCCGAGCGACAAACGGCCACTCTGGTGGTGGGAGGAGACGGGCGGTTTTTCATGAAGGACGCGATTCAACTGATCGTCCAGATTGCAGCAGCCAACGGGGTTAGATGGAGAAAATAGCTGCTCACTCTGTCACTGTTTGCTATGAGTGTTAAGCCAATGTAGCATGTCTGCTAGCAGTGCAGGTTTAGCTAGCTCTCAAGGTTGTTTGCTGTTTTCTTGTCACACTACGCTGCTTTAGTCCATCCCTATTTAATGCAAAACAGAATAGGCATCCCTATTATTGTTTTGCACGATTAACAATATATATACATCTTATTTCAGTTATCATTAAGCTGGTAAGTGTTGCAACAGATGGCATTAAACTGTCGATTTTCGCTTGCGTTTGCAAAATAACCCTGCAAGCCTTTGCAAGCCCCCCCTCCCCATTCCTTTAGTTGGAGCAACAATGACATTCCTGCCTCCACTTGTCAGCCTCCAAGTATTGGTCTGATTTGTAATTTATTTTGTGCCGATGGAAAACTACCTGCTGATTATTAGCAGGTTCAGAGCTCTTCAGAATCAGCTCCACTCAGTTTTCGACGCCAACCACCTGCCCGACAGCAGAGGACTGTAGAGGGATGGGTATGGCAAGACATATTTGCATATAATCAAACCAAAATCCCTTTTCTTGATTTCTTCTTTTACATTGTATTTTCAGGGGGTAAACGCAGCTAAGAAATAAACTAGATTAAATTCTCAATTATTTATACAACTGACATACTTGAAAAAGAATATTGTCAACACACAGCTGCATTTATGACCAGTATAGTTTATTTTATTCTTAATTATTGTTATTACAGCAGATTGTGACAATAGTCTCTTTATATATTTGATTTTAGCTATAATATGAAGACCCTGAATTTTGACTTTAATGCAGCCCTTTAACAGTAATTTTTGTCTCTATCTGAGAAAACGGTTCCATTTTCAATATCAGTTCATTAAATCCAGAAGTGTGCAATAAATCCAACTGCGGTCATCATTGAACTATCCATGCATGCAAAATCTCAATTGCAAAGGCCCATTTTAACTGAATAATTTGTTTGGATATATTTTATTTCCATTGTGAGACATTTCAGATTTATGGAAGATTTACATTCATTCTACAGTTTAGGTGAATCAAACCTTATTCTTGCAAGGAGAAATGCTAAATGTTTCCCAGTTTTTCATACTTTTTGGGTTTCTATTTACCTGCATCCACAGTTGTTAAAGAATAATTATGCAACAAGAAAATTGCATTACAAACAGCCTCGATAGATTTATTGATGACTTTGCTGACCTCTGCTCAGAGGACACCTAAAGGTCATGGATTGCCATCCAGAGGAAGGCTTATCTCTACTGTTACTGGTTAATGATTATTTATTTTTTTTTAGCAGACAAGTTTGTGAGCATACTCTGATTTAGCTGGCTCTTGGTTTAAAATTTTCAAGCAGTGAAACCAACCGCAGGCCTAAGTCATAAAGGGTCTTCCTTTAAGACGACCATTTCAGACGTTCACCATGTTCATTTTAATTGGTCAATAATGAATAGTTACTATTAAGTGATTTTGGGCTTGCCATACTCCTCGTTTCAATGGTTACCTTTGACATTTGCGCATTGATCCCGCTGCACTGCTGTGGCCTTGA
>JAUZNJ010031397.1:0-14242 GCA_034780135.1 Jordanella pulchra | reverse complement strand
CCTTATTTTGGGGTTTAATTGGTGTAAGCCAAAGCCTGAATTCTAGTATTTTAGTGAACAAGAAAGATGTATGAAAGATGTTCTTTTGTGATTTTTAACATGTAATCATTTTATCCTGTAACTGACAACATAAACCTGTAAAAACAAAAGTTCCAGAACAAGGTGTGTTTGTAAGGAAAGAGCAAACATGGACTTGAGGTTGAAACAGTAGGTATGTATGTTTGTCTAATAAGATTCAGACATCAGCAGACCTAGAAGGGATGTAAGAAACTACAATAAATAAGCCAAAGAGCAGATAAAAACTCGTAAAACGGGTGAAAAGTCAAATCTGAGCCCCTTACATTGAATGTTAAAAGGTGATACTTGGCAACATAGGATGGATTTTAATCACCAAAATGTGTTTGGCTAATGAAAGACTCTGACTTAAACTGTTGCTTGATAAATTTTACATGAGTTTTTCCCTCTACTCCATTGAAAAGCTGAATTTCAGAGATTATAGCCTCGAAACAATAACTTCTGATGAAGTTTTGGGACCAGCTTTCTTCTTTTGCCAAACATCACACAGCATTTTTACAGCAAGAGACTGAGCTCAAAAGAAAATGCAAGAAGACAGTTTTAATTTATTCCTGTGAAAGCTTTCAGCATGAATAAAACATGCCGACTTCAAAGGAAAAAAATAATAAAGCAAAATAATAAATTGCCATTGCATGATTCCAGATCCTTCTCATTGACACAGAAATGTGGAACAGTTGAGGGAACTGACTAATACATTTTAGCTGGTTAAGGAGAGAGTGGGAATTGCAAAATAAACCAAAGTATAGTTTTCTCTCTGAAATGTTTCATACTTTATTTATATATTTTTTAATCTTTAGAATAATAATTTATTCTAAAGATATTTTAAATGACACAAATTTAATTTTCCTATGTATTCAAATTATCTAACAGCTTCTAGAATCAAATGTTAAAAAAAACCTGAAACAGTCAAAAAGCAACAAGTTCGTATGAATCTGTACCTGATCCGATGACTTCCTCTATTTTGACACAGGAGGGGTCAATTTCTTTGGCAAATTCCCGCACTGCCTCATTGGGGTCTTCGTAGGTAAAAGGGTCAATATAGATCTTGACCCCTGGTGAACTGCGACCCTCAGATAGGGTGGGGAAGGTCACAGTGGGGGTCGGACCACTGAACATGTCGGGCCTCAGAGTTATTTCTGAAAAAAAAAGTTAAAAGTTACATTTTTTAATTTCTATAGCCTAACCATGACCCTAACCATTATTGGATCATACCAAACCCTAACCCAATTCTAAACTCAATTCAATCCTTAGTCTGAAACGTGACCCCTGACCTAAAATAGCAATTCCCCATATGCCGTCCAGGCATTGGGCCCCCAGTTCCCACAAGGTAGCTTTTCCCCTGAAAATGGACCCCGTAATTTATTAAAAACAAGTACACACACATGTTGTGTCACACTATCATTTTGGGGACTTTCCATTGACTCAAATAATTTCCACTCGTTGCTATTCCTGACCCTAACCATCACCAACGCATGCCTAACCCTAAACCATAATAAACTCTATTCACACCTTAATCCTAAACATGACCCCCACCACAAGAAGGGAACTTCTCCTCATGGTAACCAGTTGTTGGTCCCCACAAGTACATAGAAGTCCTATATTTCTGAGAATTGTCCCCACAAGGTTTCAAAAACATGGTCACACACACACAAACTCATATATATAAATAAAGCAACCAGAATTCTTGCTTCATTAATTATTTTTATGACAATGAAATAAAGATTGCTGCTGTACCTCCTCCTGTGTTGTACTGCTGCAGCTTGTCACCATACACACTCTCCTTCAAATGTCTCCTCCTACAGTGAGAAGAGAAAAACAGCCAAAGCTTCAGGGGAAGAAGTCCTAACAACACATCCATTTTACACAACAGCCCTGAATGTAGCTAAACTAAAATGCAAATTGACAATACTAAATCACACTAGGTTATGGTAAAATAGTTCTTTGGTCAAAAAAAGGCTAGGTTTAAAAGACTATTACAGCTCTGTGTCATCAGCTCACGTTTTTCTAGCTTCTAAATGAAACAACAAGTAGAAGCTCCCTGTAGTTTCTTCATCTGTCACTAGATCTTTAGAAGATGCATAATAATGGCACATTTTAATAACTAATTGTTTAATCAAAAGGTAGATTATATAATTAACTTTTCTCAAAAAGTTACGTTTATTCTTTATTCATTTTTTTATATATGGTGTAAAATATGTCAAGTTTTTAGTTTTGTTTGCTTGTACTATTTGTATGTTGTTTTTATATTGTGACACTTAAGGGAAATGGCAGATATGGCCACATGTTAACGGAGAATTTAAACACAAAAATGGTAGCCTACATCTCCATTTACAGTGTGAAGCTCTATACTTGTCTGGTGATACTTCTGCATGTTTCATCAGTTAGAAAATGGGACCTTTGACACTGTTAACATGTAAAAAATGTTGGCAAGCAAAACCAAAATATCAACAGAGGTTTTTAGAAGAAGGCATGAAATACTTTAAATGTGTTGGTAGATTTTGCATATGTAGCCATGTAGAAATGTCCATGAAGCTGCTACGATGTATGAAGAAAGAAGAGACACTATCTGAAGGACAACTGTCATGTTGGTCTAGAGGACCCATAAGATAATATCAATAATAATCCTGTAAAAGAAAACCTTTCTTTCTGGTGATTGGTCCCATGTATTATTTTCTAAGAAACTTTATTTTGGGGTTTACATTGGTGTAAGCCAAAGCCTGAATTCTATCCCACTCAGGAAAATGTATTGAAGCTATGGGTTGCAGATCGTCAACAAGGGCTGCATAGTTGTGCAGGTGTCAGCACAGCAACACATTGGTTAGAGTTGTTATTGAATTTCAATCACAGCTAGGGCCCGACAAGGAGGTAATATCAGTATATACCACGATAATCAAGATTAACAGAAAATATGTCCAATAGAATGGTCTATAATTGCACTGAACTCTGATCCAGAGCCACCCTGCATTCTGGGTGATATGAGTAGAGGGAAGGATTTAGCTTCTTAACCTCTCAAAGCCAAGGTAAGTAAGGTTAAAGGCAGGGCTGACCTCCTTTCTAAGGTTCATAGTTAAGTTCAGCAAAGGTTAGGGAAACAGTTTCAATCAGCCCTTTTCCCCTGGTCCTTATTTCAATTAGTTAAAAAAATAAATATAAACTGATATGAAAGGCTTAGAGCATGACACACCACACATTGCTTACAATATCACCTGCAATAGAAATTATGTTTCAAGTTTACAACTTGCTGCAAGATGTGAGAATAAATCTGTTTAATTCAAAATATTGCATAACTGCAAACAGTGAGCTCGAAGTCCAGTAAAAAGTAAAAAAACTGAAAGGTAAGGAAAATGTTCTTTATTGGCCCATAACATTTTGAACACGAGTACATAGAGCAGTTGAAATGAACACAAATCTTGAGCACTGTTGTGAAATTGATGGAGCTTTTTGGCTAGAGGCCTGCAGAACAACAGCCAGTCAGAGCAAACACTAAAGTCAGATGAATCCTTAATGCCCTCTGGCCAGACAGGATCAGCAGCTATCATTTGTGGGTAAGAATTACACAACTACCAGCAGATGTATTTTAAAAAGATGGATAAGGGCTTAACAAATTTAGTTGGAACCCATTTTTAAACAGAACCGAGTGACTTTTGTCAGAAAACTCTGAGTCAGCTGGAAACTAACAAACGTCTCCCATGCAAAGAGGTCGGCTGGAAGAGATAAACACCAGAAATATGCCCAATAGTAGACAGAAAGTAGATAGACATAGAAGAGAAAAGTAAAGTGAAAACGATTGAAAGCTCTTTACATGTTTTTATTTTTAAAAATAAAATAATGATTTAATAAATCCCACTCCGTACTTTCAAGAATTAAAGTCTGCATTTTAGTTGGGTAGAATAAAAAGACAATAAAACAAGTCTTTAAATTTACACTGAAAATGAATATATCAAAAACCAAAATAAGCATTTACAGCAAACTATAATGTAAAACAGTTACGTTTGATGTGCCATGAAACCTGCACCGTCAAAGTTTCATTTATCTACATTCTACAGTTTTACAGCCTTGTTTTTGTTAGCTTAAAAACATTTTTTTTATTAAATCAAAATGCAAGGTTTGAATTCTAATGTTGTTTATATTTTTACATCTTTAGCTATGCAACATAACCATCTGTGTTATTGACAGACTGTAAACCTTTAAAGCCTGGACCATGAAATAATTTACAGAAAAATATACATTTTTTTAAACTAGTCAAAATCGAACTTTCTACCGAATAAAAAAAAACAGAACAAAAAATTATATAAAGGTTAAATTAGAATATTTATTTGCATCATTTGTGCATTATCTGTGATACATTACATGTTCAATCTTTCATAGATTTTCTAGAAGTCACTGTTTTCAAGAACAAAAATATCCCACTGATGATTGAGAGATCTGAAAAACTAATGTATCAAATATGATTCACTTCGTTTTAAAGAGTTAAAACTATTGTTAACTTAGAACTACATGAACATAAAACACAAGATCATATTCTAGTATTTAAATACATGGTCAGTTAAAGGAGTTGCTGAAAAGCCTGACCTATGAATAAAGACAGGTTATGTCAAGTTTATCGATCAGGCACATAATCATGGTGAATATGTAAAAACAAATCACAAAAATTCTTTATTTAGGATCATATGACTAGTTTATTTCTTTTAAATTTTGTAGTTATGATGTTAAGAAAAAATAAACCAGATATTTGTCACAAATGTGTGTTTATGTTTGTGTCTGCTGTGTATTACCTGGTACATATGACAGCAAGAGCCACCAATGAGACGATACACACTCCACCTACTAAAGAACTTGCAGTCAGATAGAGCTGCTGTCCAAGCTCCGACTTGTACTCATCTGCAGGGACACAAACAAATACATACGTCATTTAGCAAACAAGCTGATATTTTCTCTCTCTTTCATATGCATACAACAGGCAATCTGACAGCGAATATGTATCAAACAACTAAAAACTCCAACGCCTCTAAAAATGTCATTTAGAAGACTCATTTTACATGACCGAACACAATATCCGTTGCAAAATGAATCACTTCACAGCCAGGCATGCGATTTACAACAACCTTTTTCTCCCTCAGAAACCCGTGCTTGTTACAGAGAACCTCCACTCACACACATCTCCATCCACTCCAGCCAACCACCCCCGTTCTTACCATCAGTGAGGGTTTGGAAGAGCATCTCTTTGCTGTAGGCTCCGTAGCCGGCCACGGTGCGGGCCCTCACCTGGACCACATAGCCTGTGCCAGGCCTCAGGCCCTCAAGGACAACGTTGGGCGTTTCGCTCTGGACCACTGAGCTGTTCAGCAACGATGACTGGAACTGCAGAGAAGGCAGATCCAGTTATTGTTCAGTGAATAACTGTTTAAGGTGAATATCAATAAATTAGATTCACATTGTCAAGTAAAATTTGTTTTGCCAATTAATTTCTAAGGAACGCAACATATACAAATGGTGAATTTCAAGCATTCATTTCATTCATTTAGCTTACAGTTGGCGAAGGCCAAAAACTCAGCTTCTTATAAAAATATGAGGATTTTATTTATTCTGAGTAAAGTTGTCCACGTACAGTGAAAATACCTAAGGTTTTCCCTGGGGGCCTTTTTTGTATGCAAGAGCATGATTAGGTTTTGCCAAATAGGTGATCAGCCAGTGGCTCTACTGAGTTGCTCAGGTTGGCCACGTTGCTTTTGACTGTTTTGTTGCTTCTAGTGTTGCTCCTATTCCTTATGTAATGTTATTTTTGGTGGGATTTAGGACTGACTGATTTGCTGACCAATAGTGCTGGATCATTAACACTAAATACTGGGTCTTTTTTGCAGAGTGGGCAAATATCTTGCAGGAGAAGGAAATCAGTCTGGGTGTCAGCTAAACAAAGTGGAGATATCACACTAAATCTCAAACAACTTGGAATGTGTTCCTTTTAACCTTTCTCCAACTCTGGAACCTTGATATTAAAATAAAATGCAAAATATTATTTTGTGCCAACAGAAAACTTTGACCCACGGAGCACCATTCCACTGCTCTTTTTCCTTAACCCTATTTAAGCTTTTACTGCTTTACGATGATGGCTCAACACACCAACCCAACAGTTTCTTCAGCTGCCGTCCACAGTTAGTATCCTCTGAAGTCAACAGGGTTTGCATCACAATTCTTTTGTTGTTTTGATTATTCCTTTTGCACAGGTGCACATTTTTCTGACATATTTTCCTCCCAATTAACTTTTCATTAGCATGCTTGGATACGCCCTCTGATGGTCCACAGCCCATCCCACCACTTGCAGTGACAAGTGGCACCAGCTCCATGTGACCTTGCAAAGATAAGCAGCTCTAGAATATGAATGGTGCTTGGATAAATTTCAATTAAATGCAAATTCAAAAATACTTTATTAATCAAAGGGAAATTAAATATATTGCCTTAAATTATATACATATATAAACCTACTGATACCAGATTCAAATACCAAAATGGCTTGGATTCCAACTTTTATACTTATTTGGATGTGTGAAAGTTATTGTTGTTATAAATACCGTAGTAAGTGGAAAAGTAAATGGAAAAGTAAAACTGAGTTGCTTTGAACCTTTGGTTATAATCAAGTTACAGACATGTTTTTGTTTGTTTTTGTTTTTTTCCTTTAAACGGTTCTAAATAACAGCAGGGTACTACGGTTTTCATTGTATTGTTCTATTAACCCTGCCAACTTTCACCTCTACATTATTTTCAAGACATCCCAGCTTTCTCATTAGCTGGAAAAATCTTTAGTCATGTTTATTAAAAAAACTATCCTATTAGCTTGGCTACTTGTCTATAGCATGATCTGAGGGAAAGCAGATGCTACAGCAGCTCACTTGGCTCAACCCTGCTGCATCTTCCACCATTAAACAATAAAATGAGCAAAGAATACATAAAATACATCCAGTTAGGCTCCAGCTCTGCTGCTTCACAGCCACCTTGACCCTACAAGGATAAGAGGATATAGAAATTGGATAGATGGAGGTGCCCGTCTTGCTGCTCTTTTGTTAGCTTTTGGATTGACTTTTTCTAGACAGGGTTTTTTCTGCTTGATGAGTGTTTGCTGAATGTTGTTTTCAACATCCACACAGTTGGGCCGGATTTTCTTTTTGGTTTCTGCCAACTTGATTTTCTCCATTTTTGGACTACTCATTAGTTTTAATTTGACATAATCCTTTTTGATATGACATCTATTTTTGTGTTAATATTTCACTCTCTCTTTCAATTTATGGATGATTATCATTCCTATGTCAATTATTTCTCCAATACATCAACTCCTTTCCTGATGATCACATTTCTTCTATCTTGCCCTTTTAATTCATTCATTTTTTTTTTCAATCCATGCAAATATTATAAAGGCTTATTGCAGTTAATTAGCTTTTACCCACAGAGAAAGATGAGCCTGTGGACTTCTTTTGTTCCATTCATCCCAATGTTATCTTTCCTATCTAATAAATCCAAGGCTATCACCTTTTACCTCTATCTGTACCCCCTTCTTCTCATTTTAGACTTCCTATTTTCTGTCATTTTCTTTCAGATAACAAGGTTTTACAGAGGCTAAATCTAAGAGAGGGAGGCAGAACGAAAGGTATGCTGTTGTGGTGGCATGAAGGTAGAGGGAGGGAATTGTACCACGAGAATGAAGGACAGCGGGGTGGGGAGGTCGGCAGCAGAGCAAAGTGGAGAGGAAAAGAGATGATGGTGATGATCAAGCATACAGCTCAGGAGGGAGAGGAGTAGGTGGAAATTGCTGGTAGATTGGGGAGAAAAAGGGCGGATTATCAGAAGGAGACATGTGGTTCAATATGATTGAGTTTTATGCCATAAATATTCATAACGAAAACCCATTTTTCACATGTCAGTCATTAGTATCAAAATAATCATGAGCATGGGATTAAATGTCTTACTATGTTCCCTGTCTGTACACTAATATACATAATTTATCTACATATCATGTCTTTAATGTTGGATGTAAAAAATATTTTTCATGTGTGTTACCAATGTTAGCTGATAATTGAATGATTGTAGAGTTAAAAGACAGATAAGTTGTAGATAAATGTCTAAAGTACCAACAGAAAAAGATATGATGTCACTGTCAAAGTTTAGATTTTAGAGTTGAGTGTGTGGTGAAGAAAGCTTGGCTCCATGCTTACTGGAGTAAAAGGGTTGGGGGGCAGCCCATCTGGGAAGGCCTGGTAGACAGAGATAAGTACTGAGGGAAAATTCTGACTTTCTCCACCATATCAAATTTACTACATTAAAACTCATTATCTATAGAGTGGGAGTGAGTGAGGAGAGAGTAAGGAGCTGGAGGAGATGAGGAAGGTGAAAAAATTACAAAACCGTAAGAAAAAAAGTGTGCAGCATAGCTGTCTGGCGAGGAAAGGCCTGTCCTCTCTCACCAGGCTTATCAAACTGTTCCCATGGGACATCTTCACTTAAAGCTATGAGCTAAAATTAGTCTTTACGTGGTTGACTGCTTCACGGAGGAAAAGGCAGAATCCTAATTGACTTCTACATGAGACTTTATTAAAACAAAACTAACAGGAAACAAGACTGACTAAGGGCAAAGTAGCACCTTAAACATTGAGTCAGAATGCAGCTATTATAAATATTTAGCTTTAAGCACAACGTCTCACCATTTTTTGGCTCATTATTTCTGCTCTCAATGTTGTAAAATATTTCCTTTTTTTGTCAGCTATTCCTTACCTGTTCCTGGATGAACTAGACGAAGGTACTGTGCCTCGTCTAGGTTTGAATCTAACAAAATCTCTTTCACTGTTTGTAGTAATACACTTGAACAGGACTTTAAGTGAAACATAGAAACAAATCATTATTTAGATTATGGTTGAATTGACTCCAATTTCAACAAACATTTTTAACTTCAGTAAATGCTAATAAATGATCCTTTTCAAAGTAATGTCGTCCATCTGTGCGTCAGTGAGCGCGTGTTCCTGAGAAATGTAAATCTGTAGAATCACCGCCCCAATCATTCCAAATACGACTTCCCATGGTTGTCTGAAGGTGGTCATTCATGGAAATGGCATCGAAGACGAAGAAGAAAAACTTTACTGTTTCAAAGATCAAAGTTCTGCTGACTGAAAGCTGAGCTGCAGGATTAGATGACCGGTAAAAAAACAAGCAATGGGAAAGAAATTACAAGAGCAGCAAATATTGTGGTTGCAGTGTTACAGATGTAAAAATAAAATGACAATAATATCAACAGAAAAATAATTTGAAACAAAATCAGTCAATGAAAACTACTGATAGATGCAAGAGGTACAACAGATGCCTAATAGGAGTTCGCCATCAACCAACACGACACAAGACTCTGCAAAATCTCCTTTTAATAACAGGCTGTACATCTCCAGACCACGTCTGTCGTCCCTTCTTGGTGCCCTCCGTCTCTCTCATACAATGCATAAATATATAAAAGGTTAATTCTAGTTGGATGAATTCAGAGAGAACCAAACCGAACATTTAACATTTAAAAAAAGCCAAAGAGCTGTAATGGTGTGAAATGAATGCAAGTTCAAGGAGCTTTGCTGAACTTTACATCCATTTTCTGTTCCAGATGTTCTTTCAATAGTAGCTTGATCTCTGACTGTTCTTTCTTTTGACGAAATAACAAATTAAACCAGTGTGTCCTGGATACCAACATGCCAGCTGCAGGTGTAGTGACCGATAGGTCCGTCATCAGTGAATAAAAATGTCATCTATAATTACAGAGTTGGATAATATATAGCGATGTAGCCTAATGAACTGGACAATTTCTTCTAAGTAAAACAAATATTGTAATTTAATGAAAAACTAGGTTTGGATAAGAGCTGACTAATTGTGTGAGACTCCTACGTCTGTTCTGGAGCCCTCCAAAAATTCCTTTGGGCCTGAGAGAAATTTAGAAATAGGAGAAAAATGGTAAAAAAGACATTTTATCCTAAATCCTTTGTACAAACTATTTGAGAACAAATTTGTTTGCATCAATGGTTCTTGCATGAGGTCCACTGACTCAATATCTGTAGATTCAAAATTAGAGGATGGTTGAATCAGGTTTATATAGTATCAACTATTCTATCCTGCTCTGTTCTGCAGCTTAATAATAACTTGGACACAAACTGTAAACATTACAAGGAATATTGAAGACATTAACGCTGTCCCTGGATGTTATCATTAAGAACATTTTATAAAAGTGACTCTAAAGAGTCACAACTGGTAAAGTCTGCAGTAGTATTTCTAGTTTAGACCAGTATTAGTGAGTAAAAGACACTCAGCAAGATAGAATAACAAGGGCAAAAAATCAGCAACTGTAACCAAAAAAAGAGAGAAAAAATATTTTGTATATGTTCTTCAGCTGAGACAGGTGAAAAATAGTGAAAAGGTGTGGGCTATGAGGAGGCTTGAGTTCTTTTTTCTATCTATCTGCAGTAAAGTGTTTTTTTTTTCAGCTCTAGGCCCAGCTTCAGCAAAGACAGGAACAGTCCTACCCTTTAGTGATACAGACTCTAGTAACTTACCTTTCACACACACGGCTTCACATTCAGCAAATTACAAAGACTTAGAAAAAAAATCACATTTTCTTTCATTTAAGCAATTTTCTTCCTGAGAGTACAGCAGCATCCGCCTTTGATGGGAAAGAAATCTGGTCCTACAATTTTTACCCCATGAATTAGTTGCTCCTAACAAGCCCCCGGTCAGACATTTTCTTTTCATGACAATTTGTCAGTCTTCTGTTCATAGTGGCCTAATTCAAACAGACTAGGGATTTCTCTACTGAAATATCTGCAAAAGGCCAAGTGACACCCGTTTGGAACCACATTCAGATGCTTTGGGTCTAGAATTACAACTCTGCTCTCAAGATGGAGACAGAGAGATTTTTATTAGGAAAGAAGCCGATCACACTTCAATTTCCTTTTCTGTACGCAATATATTATTGGTGGAAAAATCTCTACACCAGAAACATCTTGGTGTCAAATGTCTAGAGACATTAGACCCCAAAGGCATTGTTTGATAGTACATGGATTATACATTTTTAAAGATACCAGCTATTTCAGCTAGTTCTTTTGTGGCATCTACTTGCCTTGTGGAAAACAAAGGTGTTGCTTCCTTCCATGTTCCAAGACCAAAAACTTCCAAAAGGCCATGGGTGGCAAGGTTGTTTTTTTTTCTTTTACATACTTCTGACTAGAAAAAGGAGTTACAATATAAAAAAAATATATCTTACAACTTAGATCAAAATGAAGATTCACTGAAACTGTGGCCTCCAGAAATAATCTAAAGTGTTCAAAACATTTTTACTACCTCGCACCATCGTCGCACCCGACATTTAATCAGTAAAACCATCTAAACAATTTCAAACATAACATTATAAATATTGGTTTCAAACTAACTTCAATATGTTTTGTCTACAAAGTAAAACAAAAAAATATATAGATAAAAGGAACTTGTGAATGTACAAAAGTTAACATGAATGGCCACGACAAAAGGTATACATGTTCAACAATTCAGCTTTGCCTTTCCATCCATTTGATAATGAACACACACAATCCAAGCCATGACAATAACATACGATAAAATGGAGCCTCTGTCTGCACAGATGAATATTTACTCACATTAGCAGGTCAAATGGTTGGCCAGACATTTTAACCTGTTACTGATGACCTCAGATAATAAAATGTTTTGACCAGCTCGGGACATTTAGGGATTGTATATCAATATCTTGTGTAAAGACATTAGAACATTCATCCTAATATGATTAGGCAATATAAATGAGAAAATGCACTCCGTTCTAATGGAAAAAGTTACTTGGTCTTCTCTGCAGCCACACACTGTGCATTTCAAAACCTTCTTTCCATTACACACACTAAAAAACTTCATAGTCATACACCCTGCTTTGAGGTGAGCTGTTACATTGGGTGAGACAGTAAACAGTGTGACAGCATTTAAAGTCTTATCTGGAGAATTTCAAAGATCATTTTTATAAAAAGGTAGTCCTGGAGCTCCGCAGCTGATCTGTAACTCACACAATTACTGTTTAAAAAGAGGTAAAACCCTTTAAAAACAAAAACAAAAAAAAAAACCTCAGATCCCCGTAATTTAAGGAATTTGTCTACATTCTAAACCTTGCATATGAAAATGATTATAGTGATGATGAAAACACAAATATCAGCTGGCTATGTTAACCTTTGAATACAGAGAAGGAAGATGAAGAAACATGAAGGGAGGCATAGATAAGGACACCTGAGGGGCTCATATAAGAGTTATGAAGATTTTTTTTTTGCTCATTTGTTCGCATGCTAGAAAGCCTGTGGGGTAGACTTGGAGCAAGCTGGAGGAATCACATGTCTAACATTTTTATTTATTTTTTTTTACAAACACCTCAGGATCACCCCAAAGGAGCTGGAAATATTAAACAGGAAAATACATCTAGACTAACTTTACTAAGCCTAAAGCCTGTAACATACTCTGCAAGAAACAAGGTATTGCTCTTGTTCTCATAGTGGCAAGAACACGAAAAAAATGTTTTTATGCCTGGAGAATTTAGACTTGGCAAAGAAGCTCTGCTACCAAACTCAAAGAAAGTCACTTCCCCTGAAGACTACTTGACATATATTAAAGAGAACAGCAACACAATAAAGGAGATGGTATTTTTAAGATGGATGAAGGAGATGGAGAGCAAAATACTTTATATTACTGAGAAGATGTATCATACAAATGTTCATGTTTTCTCACCACCTCAGCCAGCCCATCCTCAACACTTTCCATTACCGACATCTCACTGGATTTCTGCACCCTACAAAAGGGGGAATGTACAACTGGAAAACAAAAGCAGAAAATCACCTCCACTTTTCTTACTTAATAAGGCCCGTCCAAATCCCGACCAATTACAAACCTGTTGTCGAAAAGATTTGCCACATTAAAGTTTCCCAGATGTGTCGACAACAAGCAGTGAGAACCCCGAACAAAGCGCTGAAAGAACAAAATTACGTCATTTTGTTCACACTGTTGGGGAGCAAGAAAAAAATATCTTGCTTCTCATGTAGCCGCCCTCAAAAAATACAGTCCTTCTAGAAATATGCTGCTTATTGTTCTTAAGGGAAAACCAGAGGTCCATAGAGTTTGAAAGAAAGTGAATTAACATTCTATTCACATATATTTTTTCTGTGGTTCTGTCTGCTTATGATGGCATTGAAGTTTCAAGAAAAGAAAATAGCACATTTTCAGAGTCCACTCCTTTCTGAAATGTTGTTTTTGTAACCAGAGGATTCATTCTCTGCGCTCATGTCTGTCTAAGAAGAACATATTCAGTCTTTCAGAGATAAAAGAATCTGCATGACACCAGGGTCTCTGGTGACTGCTGGTATATATGGAGTCAACTGAGAGACATGAAGCCCACAATAAGAATGTGAGCTGGGGTCATAAATCTTATCAAATAAGCTTACTTAGCTAACAAAGGGCCAATATTAGTCACACTATTTTCAAACAAGGTTGAAATACAAAACCTGACACATAAGCAACAATACTGACAACAGCTGGAGTGTTTACGACTCAGTTCTATGTTTCAGCTACAGGATATATTAAAAAAAAACAAACAAATGTGAAATCTGATAGGAACCCCATTTAACAGAAATGTGTCTGAATGATTACTACGATGTCTACTTGTGTTTTCTACTTTTGTTATTTAATGGCTAAAAATGTTCAAAAAATATATATCGCTATAGTCTAAATATTGTTTTTCAAGAGTTTACTGCAGTCAACGGTTAAAAAAAGTGATGCTAATTTCTAATTGTTAAAATGGGCCTTTTCATCTCTGTAAGACCCTGTCAGTGTGGCTATCAACCCCATCAAATATGCATTTTACTCCAAAATCCATCTTCAATAATTACAAGATGAATCTGTCAAAAGATGGTGCATTTATGTGATCAGACATCTACCAGCAGTGAGAAAGAAAATGCCACAATTATACAAATCACAATCATGTTGACAGCTTCTGTCAACAGCTGTCCTTAATTAATTACATGCCAAGAGAGTCAGCCAACAAACACAGCGGTAATTATTTCTATCAGCAGTTGGAGCAGTACCCATGTAAGTTACAGGAAGGAGATTATAAAGATGAAGA
>JAUZNJ010031396.1:0-12251 GCA_034780135.1 Jordanella pulchra | reverse complement strand
CTGCTCCACAGGTTCTGCTCCACAGGTTCTGCTCCACAGGTTCTGCTCCACAGGTTCTGCTCCACAGGTTCTGCTCCACAGGTTCTGCTCCTCTGCTCGGTTTCCATAGGGTGTCTGACTGCAGCGATGACAGCACCTGTCCAACCTGTTGCTGTTTGGTTTTATTTCAGAACCTGAATGACTGAATGCAGGTCTGCGGTTCTGACGCCTGAGGCCGGTCCGTTTCACTGCTGACACACGGCGTCACAATGCGGCGCTGCAGGGGGACACGCCCTCAGGTGGATCCCAGGCTGCTGGAGATGAAAGCAGAAACCTGTTTGTTGGCGCAGCAGCTGCCTGTGAAGATATTTACATTGAGCTTATCGCCGCTCCGCTCTGCCCTGTAAACGAAGACACGCCTCGCGCTGATAAGAGCGGTTCTGATAAGTTTCTGATAAACTGGGTCCGATTGCTTCTGGGACTTTGACACCAGGAAAAATAACTAATTACATGTAATGTGTAACAGGTGACACGAGGAAATATTTTCATCGGAAGATGAAACCTTTTCAGTTTCCTTTCTGATTTCATCACCGCCTCTAAAGCCCACATTATCATCCCTCCACCTCCGTGCTTCACAGTTACTACGAGCTGCTGTGTTCTGTCCAGAGGACATTGTCCCAGACGTCAGGTCCTTTATCCAGAAGGCTCCTCCTGTCTGAGATGTCCTCCTCTCTGCAGGAAGATGGACTTCAGATGTTCTGACTCTGTTGTCTCAGCCTGACCCGAACCTGTGCGCTCTGAGCAGTGAGTTTGTCCAAACTGCTGCTGATCTGTGTTTACAGCTGCAGCTCTGATCAGCTGCTCCCACTTTTCTGTTTGTTTCCAAACTTTGTTCAAACAGCGACTGATGGAAGCCGGCGGCGTTTATCTCGGCCTTCCTTCAGCCTCCTGTACATTTGCATTTAGGTTCAGATCTGCTCTCCGCTCCACCCGCTGCTGTGGAAGGAGGGAGCCAAGGTGCCTTTGCCACGGGGGGTGGGGGGGGTGGGGGGGGTGGGAAGGGCTTCATGCTGGAGCCAGGTTTATAAAAAGCCCACACATGGTGACACTGGTAGTAAACTGAGGAGGACGGAACGTGTTTCCTGGATACAGTCATAACAAACCCTCTGGCTGCTGCTGTGGAACGTCAGGGAACCTTCAGCCCTGTCTGTCTGCAGAAACTGGGCCCGGTTCTCCACTGGTTCTTATGTCGTCTCCTGCTTCCTTCTAATGATTTTTGTGCTGTAGCTGGTGAGGATCCGAGCATTAATCTGTTTAGGAAGCCGCGCCCAGTTCTGCGGCGCTGTTCGTGTCAGAGGCGTGTTGGGTTTAACCACACGAGGCCCCGTGCAGGATCAGGTTCTGATGCACACTCACCTCGTGGTTTGCAGCTGTGACTCACTTTCCGGCCGCCTGTCACGATGATCATAATACAGACGGGGGGGGAGTCATAGTGAACAGAACCAGATAGATTGTCTGAGGATGAGGAGGGATGTGAGGAAGGAACCAGCGTTCTGGATCAGCCGTCTGACCCACCTGTGAAGAACCGCTGCAGGGATCAGTTCTGCTAAAGATCCTGGAGATGTTCTTCAGGCGGTAGAAGGTCCACTTTGTTCCCGTCTTTCTGAGCCTCTGAAGGTTCGGCTCTGAGTCCAGATTTACCGCCTGGTTGCTGCTTTCTAGCTGGATTAGCTGGATGCTAACTTTAAACGCTTCAACTTTGGTCCAGAAACTATGACTCATTATAGTTTGATTCAGAGGAAGAATATTTAGTTCATCCATGGTTGGTTTCTTCTCTGCATTTATCCAGAGCAGGATGGGTTCATAGTCAGCTGGTGACATTAGATGTACGGCTGGATGTCGTCTGCGTCGCCATGGTAACGATGCTTGTTAAGGGCCAATTTAGGGGGGGTAGTGAATAGGAAGGGCCCTAAGATGGACCCTTGGAGGACGCCACAGGGGATTTCAGAAGTTCCCTTCTGACACTAACAGCCTCTGTCCTTCAGTTGGATTTAAATGGTTCTGGACCAGAAAGGCCGACCCAGTTTTCTAGAGTCAATATTAATACGGATGTCGTTGAACAAATGTCGACTGTTAATAAATATAATGAAACTTCTCTCTGTAAAACAAATGCAGGCTGTGAACAGAAGCCGCATGTTTATAAATTATAATCTCCGTCTAGATCTTGTTGAAATGACTTCGTATTATATACTTCTTATCTGTTAGTTGACATAAGTTTTTATTTATGACCTCATGAAGAGCTCAGATAAAAACCAGCCTGTAAAAACAGGATGAGATCAGAACCTCTGAAAGGTTTTGAACCAGTTCAGGTGTGTTTGGGTTCATTGTCCTGCTGGAACGCTTTAGAGGAATAATAAACTGGAACCATGCTGGTTGAGGTGTTTTATATAAAACAGGAAGTCTGGAGCTGTTCCAGAGAACTCCACCCTGCAGAGCTCAGGTCGTCCTTGAACAGAAAAAAAACCATCATTATTCTTTTATTTGTGTTTTTAAGATGCTTTCGGGTTTTTTGGTCATTTTTCCCTCCTGGAAAATGTAAACTTTTAAGACTCTTATTTGTTTTTCTCCTAAAGAAGTGTTTCTGGATGAAGAGCAGCTCTTTGTCTCCTCAGGATTAAAGCAGCATTTTATTGTTGCTGAAAAGCTCCATTATGATCCAGATGTGGGCGGATTATTTATCATAACTCCTCTGAATATTTTCTAAGGAAGAACCAAGAAAAACATTCAATTTGTGAACTTTGTTTGGTAATAAAACAAATAACTTGCATCAGTTCTGTAAAAGGAAAAGTTCCTTTAAATCCAACCCAATTATTTTCTCCTGCATTAATAAACGTTTTTCTGCAGTTATAATCTTCAGAATCTATCAGGATGAAATATGGCGCAAAGATGCGCAGAAAAAGAGCCAAAACAAGCCTCCCTGTCTGAGTTATTTACGGCGCGCAGCTGCTGCAGGTTTAAAGTTATTAGAAACGCGAAGAAGGCGCAGAACAATGAAACCGCCTCAGTCTCTGCAGCTCTTCTGCTTTGCATTAAGCCTCCAAACGGTTGTGTAAGCAGGGAGAGGCTCGATCCTCAGGCTGACAGCAGGCTGGGTGGGGGGGTGGCGCTGGTCGGTGGAGCTGCGCTGGTTCGGGTGGGCCGGGCTTGTGACAGAGTGTCTGCAACCCGACACGGCTCTGCCCCATCCTCCTCCGCGAGGCTCCCATAAAGGAGCGTGGAAAACCTGCGGGGCTGGTCCAGTCCCACGCAGGAGGAGGGAGGGGGGCGCGTCTCCAGCAGCACTTTACGCGCGACGCAGACCCACAGCAGGATGGCCGGAGCGGAGGACGCGGTTCGGACGGCGGGTCCGGTCTGGTCCGTGGGGCTGCAGCGGGACATTTTGTACCGAAGGTCCAATTACATCCACGAGATGAGATGCGAGGACGTGGGCTTCCATCTGTACAGCCAGATGTGCTGCGCAGGTAGGTCCGAGTGTCCGTGGGAGTGGGAGGGGCCGCGGGGTTCCTTTAAAATGGCCCACCCACAATACAGCAAGCCCCAGGGGTCAAACTGGACTTTCTTCAGTTTCTTTAAAGAGGAACGGTTCTGTTCTGGAGAACGGAACCAGTGAAGGGATGAAGATAAAAAGTGAATAAAAGTAGGAAAGAACAGTTTTTATTTTAATTTTAAACTTTGTCCAATCAGAAAAGTTTCTCTGATCTGGATGTGAGGCAGCAGGTCTCTGACCTTTGACCCCTGTCACCTTAAACAGGTTGGAGGTGAAGGAGATGTTTGTTCTCTTCTTCTGAGGAATCTGGTTCTGCTGTGGGAACTCCCCGCCTGGACCAGAACCTCCACCTCTGGACTCTGCTGGTGTGTGTGTGTTTATGCTCGCTGCCATGGCAACCATTTACCCCAACCCACATGTGTGAGCAGCTGGTGGAGGAGCAGAGTCATCACCTGCAGAGAGAAGCGAGAAATGACAGCAGAAAAATTCCCGATTATTTCTTTATAATCTGCTCCACCAGGAGGGGGAGACAAAGAGCGATGGTTGGTTTGTTTTTATTGGTTATGTGCAACACCTGGAATCATAAATCAGTCACTTCATCAACTTATTATGGTTGTTGCCGCAGAGGAAAAACTTTTCTTTAACTTTCCTTCTTTTCTGGTTTAAAATAAACAATAAATCAGCAGAAAGTGGAAGAAAAACAAACTGCAGGAGAATAGATGAAAAATTCAAAGTCAAAGAAAAGAAAATCATCCATCACATCAAATTCAGTTTTTATTTACTAATTAATTTAGCTGCTGCTTGTTGAATCAGAAGAAATCTTTAACATATGATGTGTGGTTCTGTGGAGCACCTCTGAGTCATCAGTATCTTAAAGCAGTTCATGATTTCACTTTATAGGAACATGAAAAAAAATAACTGATAAAATGTAGATAATTATTCATCATGACTTTTCTCTACCTGGACCTTCTCTGGGGTCCAGGGTTTATTTTCCAGCTTCTCATCAGGGGCTTCATGTACAGAACCTGTCGTATTGAAAGTTTGCAGCACAAAAAATGTCAATGGACAAAACTTTTTTTACTGGTGTGGTCGCAGGTTTTACCGTCATCTGTCCCACATCGTGTGGACCGCATGTATTTTCACCACACCCTTAGTGCACTTACCATGTGTCCATGTAACCATAGCAACAGCTGACTGAGTGACATCAGCAGCCCACTAAAGAAAAGGGCTGAAAATAAAAGTTATACGTTATAATAACGAAATAAATCTAATTTCTTTTACTCTGTTGGTATCAAGCATTGAACTCAGTTATCGTAACTGATATGAATCGAGGGATGAGCATTAAATACCGACGCTGTCAGTCAGCTCCCTCTAACGCTCCGGGTCCAAGCAGAGCAGTAGTTAGAACCTGAACGGTTCTTCCCAGCCCATCCATCTCGCGCTCCGACCTCGCTCCTCCAGCTGAGCCTAAGCTGACATCCCTCCTTAATTATGAAGCTGTTTATGGACACGATTATCTGCAGCTTTCAACTTTATGAATCATCTCTCCTAAATTGTTAGGAATCCATCTGCTGATCTGACATCGGTTTTCTCTTTTTCTTCCCAGCTATAATTAAAGTGGCCCTTTGAGAGCAGATCTAAGCTCCTCGGTGCTCCTGCTGATTCCAGACATAAACTCAGGGAATATTTAGAGTTTACAGATTATCATTGTTTGAGGTTAAATGTGATTTGATTGAATCATTTAATGCTCAAATTCCTCCCAAAAAAGAAAGAAAATCGACGCTGCTGCTCTTTGAGTTTATTAAAACTGAATGGAGTCACATTTCTGTGCATTTAGGTGAGTTTTTCTGCAGGTTCAACGTTTTCGTGAATCGTTGCATCTTTAACACCGTGTTCATTTCTGTACATGCAGAGATGTGCCCTGAGAAGCTCAGATGGACACGATTAAAACAAACCCATCATTTATATTGGAAACATAATGAAACAATAATAATTCATCACTCTAGTCTCTTTGTTTTATTGAGTGTCTGAAGAAATGAGTCCAGAAGTTTAACAGAGAAATTCTGAGCAAACAATAAAGAAGATTTCAGGTCATTTTTAAAATTTGTTTCCAGATTTTAACTTCCTTTCCAAGTGAAACCAAGTTATTAACATTAAATCGCCTCTTTGCTTTTCATAAATATTGTTTTTTATTAGTGGTAAATCTTGGGTGTGTTTTTTTTCGGAGCTGCTGGTTTTCTGTTGGATCCTTCCCATGATGCCCTGCAGGCTCTCATTCCTCTCCTCCATCGCGTGTCACCCAGATGATGCCGCCTGGCGTTCCTCTGCGCCGTCGCGTGCCGTCACTCGCTCGCTCCGATGAAGTGTTGCTTGTTGGAGGGGCGGGGTCTCTGCTGGAACCCAGACTCCTGTCAGCGGATCCGTCTCATTTAAGACCCTCAGTTCTAATTCTTTGCGTTTTTTTTCCAGAATCTGTTCAAACAAAGACAAAGTCCTGGTGTTTAGATTGTGCAGGGTTCTGTGGTTCTGGTCGTGTTCAGGGGCTCCTGGACTCCTGATGACTGAGGAAGGCTTCGGCTCTCAGGTTCCAACACGCCGCCGCCCTCTGCAGGCATCCCAAACATCCCAGCTGTTCGCAGCCGTCCGTCACAAACCGCTGCCAGTCCGCAGCCCGGTTCTGGTTCTGCAGCCGTTTGGGTTCCGGCTCCAGGTTGTTTGATTGATTCAAGGTTCTTTAAAGAATCAACCCCGGTTCTGTTCTGACCCGGTTCTTTTCAGATCCAGTCCCTGAAGGTCCATGTGGACCGACTGTGGAACGGTTCAGATAGAAAACCCTTCCGATGGTTCTGATGATTTCTCCGGCTCCATATTCGGATCCTTCCAGCTGATGGTTCTGTTTGACTCCAGAATCTTGCTCCGGGTCGGTGCTCCAGAGTTCTGAACCCGGATCAGTCCTTTTGTTGATGACGTTCTCCACTGATCCACTTCATCCCAACAGAACTTTCTGTCCAGGAAACCTTTCTGGGCCAAACCGGTTCTGTTTCCCACAGACTGGGTTGAATTGTTCTAAAGGTTCTGGAGTTTGTTCTTCTGAGCCCAGTTTCCTCGGAACCATTCATGATCCAATGGTTTCAGAATCTCTCCTGAGCTCCTGACTCTCTGGGCTTCTAGAGTCCAGACCTCTTGTGGACCAGAACCGGGCCGTGTTCTGACTGGGTTTTTAAAAGGCTTGAACATTTAGAACCATGACCCAAACATCAACTTCAGCTGGTTCTGGAACAGGGCCCGTTTGGATCCAGGTGATGATGAGATTTAGGGAAACTTTTCCAGATTTAGGAGGATTTTAAAGCCAAACCTTTGGCGTGAAAGCGGGTCGGGTCGGAGCGGTGACCCGGGTTCCTGCAGCTCTGATCGGATCAGCCTCATGCTGGGTCGGTTCTGAGGCTGTTTGTGGCGAAGCTGCAGCAGAGAAGCAGCTGCTCAGATAAGAAGCGGTTTGGTTCAGCAGGTCCGGACTGGGCGTGGTCGGGGGCGTGGCCGGGGGCGGGGTCTGGGAGTGCATGTGATGAGTGGCAGCTCCTGACCTGGTGGGCTGCAGGCAGGGAAGCGGTTCTGAATCAGAACACTGAGCTGCTGCCGCATCAGAACCATGGAGTCCCTGTTGAGGAACTACTCCTCCGACAGCGACGGCGTCTTCATAGAGGAGCCGCTGTACCATGGCGTGCTGCGGGCCATGGATCACAGGAAAGGTAGAGTCTCTGCTGCTGTGGTCAGCTGACCCCCCCCATGCCTCAGGGTCGAGTTTAGCAGGAAATACTTTGTGCTTGTTTGAAGTTGAAGCAGCAGTGAGATGTTTGAGTCCAGGACCCCCCCCAGGATGAAGCTGGACGATCACTGCTGCTTTTCTCTGAGCTGCAGGAAATGTTTGTCATGCAGACTCATGAATCTGCGGTGAAATGCAGAATCAGAGCAAATGTTCCGCTTTCCGAGCTTCATCTCAGTTCTGGGTTTAGAAAGTGAGCGTGTCGGTGAGTCATCGGCGTGATGCCAACCCGAGCTGGGTGTCGGCGCCACGAGTCGCCGTTCTCTGTGCTCCCCCGTTCCCTCCGATTACTTCTGCTTCCTGAGCTGTAATCAGAGATCAGCTGATAGAGGCTCTGATGAGCTGGTTGGGCTCCAGCTGAAGGTGTTTGCTGTGAGGCGTGAAAACTTAGAGGAACACTGGAGGTTTGTTGGAAAGAATTAAGGGATTGAAAATGTGAAGCACAACAAACAAGATCCCTGCAGGGTGGAACATGTTTGAGCAGCGAGACGTCAGGATGATTTATGGTCGTCGCTGACAGACAGTCTGAAGAACTCTGATCCTCCTCCTGATGTGGCCTCATTGTTGCTCCTTGGTTTAGTTGTTCTGGTTCCGCCCAGTTCAGACCCGCTAACTCTCCTCTATAAAACCAGAGACGTTTCATTAACGCTGCAGGAATCATTTCTGTTTATCCTATAAAAACTGATGTTTTCCATCATCTCAAGGTGCAGAAGTTTCTGTTCTGGGTCCAGTTCTCTGTGGTTCTGACTGTGATTAACTGACTTCCACCAATCAGCTGAAGCCTTCTTAGCATTTAAACTGTTCTCCATGATTCAGTCCATTCTGATGAAAGAGTTTTATTTCCCGTCTTTATGCTGCTTTACCTGCTGCTCTGAATCTAAAACCACTGAAAGAGGAGAAAGATCTGATCAGAACCGATTCTGTGTCTCCACAGATGAACGGGACCGAGTTCAGAAGAAGACCTTCACAAAATGGGTCAACAAGCACCTGGTAAAGGTAAGATGAATTCGTTTCTGTCTCTGGACTAAATGAATAGACAGAAATGTTCCTAAATGTTTCCTTCAGGTCCTCAAACATCCGAAAGTCTTTATTTTGATCCTAGAACCTGAAGTGTTTGGTTCCTGAACAACTGAATATGAAGTCAGGTTTTTATTTTTTCACTGTTACCAAAGTCTTCCTCCAGTCAAACTTTCCCATCATTTCCTTTTTAGTTTATCTCTATACGTATGGGAGGTTTCTGTGCCTCTACCACCAGTTTCTGAGCTGTGAAAAAAGTTTATCTGTCTTCATCAGTTTCTGGTTCTGACCTTCATTATCAGTGTTTTCTTGGCCTTCAAAATAAAGGCCTCCACCATTTTTATGGGCCTCCATTAATGGTGTCAGCATCACTACAAGGGAGGAAACGTCTTCAATAATTTCATGAGTTTATCGGTAACTGCGGAGGATCCAGTTCCAGCAGGTTTTCTGTATGCACCCACCCTGGCTCTGGTTTTTATGCAAAGTTTTCCAGAATGAGCCGCTTATCCGTCCTCATTCTCGCTCAGTCCTGCTGCCAGCTGGAGATTCAAACTAACTAGATCACATAAAAACTGATCAGGGGCACGGCGGCGCCTCAGAGGTAGAGCACCTGTCTTATAAAGACGCATTAGTCAGGTTCTGATCCTGACCCACCTTCCAGTCTATCTGCTGTCAGAAACTGAACAGCTGGTGCAATCTGGAGGTGTGTGTTCCTTAACAGCCTGGTGGTCCACTCCAACAAAAAGCCTGAACATGGTGTCGTATTTACTGTCCTGGAAGGTAGGAACCGATGGCTGCCGCCCATGGTACCCCGGCTGGTACCTGGACCGGGTACCAGTGGGGTTCAAAGGTCGTATCAACGAGAATCAGGCTAAGCGCCGATAATTCATCACATGATGAAACCAGTCAGAGGAACTCTGATGCACTCAGTGAGTGTAACGTCAGACGTTACCGGTCTGTAGCTGTAGTACTCTCTGGTTGCTATGGTAACAGTAAACATGCCTTTAAAATAAGACGCTACGAAAATAAAGTAAATAAAAAGAACATTTTTCTAAATAAAACGCCCTCTAGACATAGAAAATAAATCCATTGGACCAAATGACACGGACCGGTACCGGGCCGGGACCCGTGGATCACCGTTCTGCAGCGTTCTGCAGCGTTCCCACGTTCTCCGATTCAGATCCAGAGTTTAGCCCTAAAGTTCCTCAGTGGAACCAGAACCTTCAGCAAATGAACTCAGAGGGAAACTTTCTCTTCTTCGCCTCCTGAGGAAGACTCCTCTGCACAGACTCAGTGACTCACTCACACCTGGATCCGCTTCAGGATCCGCCGCACTGAAGCGGGCCGGAACCGCTCGGCTTTCACATCTGGGATCCGGACCTCCTGGAGGCCGTGGAGCTAAATGTGTTTCTGAGGCTCAGGAAGTTTGAGCAGAGAAATGAAAAGACAGACAGAAAAGCACATTCTAAACTGTTCAGTTTAACAATAATGGATTAGATGAGATTATAATCCACCATATTTGAAGATTGCTCTGATTTTTTTTCCTTTTGTTTCATTTCTGTAGTTGCATTTTGTTTTACTTTTTTATTCTTATTTTTCTAACCTGTTAATTTGTTGTTTTTTCAGAAGCAGCCGAGTAATTTGGATATAAAGAAGATAACGTTTTCTATTTCAATTAGAGTTTAATTGGTGTAAAGTTTTACACCTGCAGGTATTTTTAATATCGAGTTCAGAAAATCAATTTCCACACTCAGTGGTAACGATCAACAATTTTATTTCAAAAATGAAATATTGTTGTCATGGTTACAGCTGTTAACGGAGGCTGTCCTGCTCCATTTCATTTCTGAATAAAATATTGTGTTGTATAAATGTAATCAATGTGGATTTTCTGGTTTAATTTGAATTAGATTTTTTACTGCATATGTTTCTATGGTAGCTTAAACATCAGCGGATCGGGTCGCCTCCGCCTCTGACTGCCGCCCAATCCTCTCTGCACCGGTCCCTCATGGTTCCCCCTGCAGGTGGTGAGCCCACTGGGGGATAGCCTCGCGTCGCTCCTTCGGGCTGAGCCCAGCCGGGTCCCGCGAGGAAGAACCCGACCACCAGGCGCTCGCCGACGGACCCCCACCCTGGAGCCAGGCCCGGGGTGGGGTAGACCCTACCAGGGACGTTTAAGCCCCCGACAACATGGCCTCTGGGATCATCCGAGCGCTGAAACCCTCCACCGCGTTAAGGTGGCGGTTCGGGGGGGGGGGGGGGGGGGCTTTTAATTAAAACACAAACGTCTGATGGTTAGACGATCGCTGCAGCCTGCCGCGGAGTTTCCCCTTTAGCTGAGGTCTGATGATGGTCGGAGCGTCGACCCGTTTCCAGAGGCTCGGTTCTGGAGGACTCCCCGCCCCCAGACACAGGCTGCTGCTGAGCGTCTCTGCCCTGCAGCAGAGTCACGGGTTGCAGCCCGGATCTGATGGTCAGATGCTTTCTGGCAGTTTTTTCTTTCCACTGGAAACAAACGATGAAGCAAAGTTTGGATGTAAAAAGAGAAGCAAACTGTCTGAAACTTTACTTTCCTCCACGTTTCCATGACGTTTCCATCTTCTCACAGAAAACTGTTTCTTGTCTCCATCTTTCCCTCCTTCCTCCTCCATCCTTTCCCATCAGCACTGGAAGGCAGAGGTAGGACACAGAGTCATTCCTGCCTGCATGTCTCCTCTCCTAACCGCCCACTTTTTCCTCCTTTTCTAACATCTTTAGGAGCTTTTTCTGCAGTTTTTCCGCTTTCATTGCATTAAAGTTGAGACGCTGAACATTTAATGAAAGCATGAATAGTTTGCTTCCAGTATATTTATTTCTAGTTTTAGAACTGATATGTGATGAATGCAGCAACACTTTCAATATGTAAATCGTTCTGCTTTAGCTTCTGTTAAAACCCTAAAATCTGATTTGTTGCTGATTTTTTTTTTTTATTTTATAGCTCCTACAAAATTATGGAGGGAAATTTTGTTCCATTAATGTTGCAAATAACAGGTTTTGTAAATGGAAATTTGAATAAAATGCAATCGAGAAATGAAACTTTGACGTTTTCTCCGATTTAGTTTTTTTTACTTTATTTTCAAACTTTAAAAAATATATTTTGACATATTTTATTTTCTAATTCTTTTATTCCTCTTTTTCTGGATGAGTTTGATGAATTACTTTTCAAATTACGTTTCACAGATCATATTCTCTTCTTCCAAACTCTCGCTCTCAAAATGTTTCTTCTAACGTCCAGCAGACCAACAGAAATGTTCTTCTCTCCAGAGGGAAGCCCCCCCCAGCAGGCATAGATTGGGATCTGAGGAACAATTTCAAAAGAAGGAAATTCATAAAACTCGATCTGAAAACAGAGATGATAACAAATGATAATTGAAATAATTAAATATTTAAAAAAATCAGAACCTGAGAAAAGCAGTAAAGTTGGAACCAAAACCCGTTTAATTACGAGTTTATTCCTGGTTTGCATTTTTAACCTTTTATTTACAAAACATGTTCTTTGCAACAATACTGGTACAAAATTCACTCCATACAAACACAGATAATCCAAGAAGAGAAATCGGTTCAATGTTTTTAACGTAAGAAAAAAATCATTTTTACTATTAAAAAATCGGTTGAAAAGAATCAAATCATTCTTAATCATTTCTGAGCTAATCGTTCATTTTTGCAGGATTCTGCCAGGATCACGGGTTCTGGTTCTGTAGGAGGAGAACCTTCTCCAGATTTCTAGTTAATCCAGACTTTAAGTGAAAACCGTTTTCACTGCTTTATTCTGACCCGGTGTGATGGATGAACTGGTCCTGGCAGCTGGAAACCACTGATGTCTCTTATAGACAGGTGGCTAGTTCGATG
>JAUZNJ010031395.1:0-14244 GCA_034780135.1 Jordanella pulchra | reverse complement strand
ATCCATGGTGCATCAGGTGACTATTTGAGTTGGATTCACTTTTGTTTGGATCACCTTCGAGTTTTTTGAGTTTTTGAATTTAAGTTTTGGGACAAATGGTCACTACAAGCTGTATCACCGTATTAGTTATAAACAGTTATTAGGGGCTATTACTCCCATTATAATGTCACAGTTGGTTTCAATCTTAGTGAAAGGTTTTGCACACTTCAGAACTTCATTCATGGCTCATTTATTGCTCAAATGAAGCACCAAGGTGACATTTCCAGCACTCGAGCCCTCATCAGACATCTGCACTGCCCTAATAAAGTGTCCCAGTGTATTAATCACATGAGAACAGCTATGTAGCAAAATGTCCGACAGCATAAAAACCCAAACTCAATAGATAAATTCTGGATGATTCAAACTACTGGAACCTGCTTGAACTGGAAACGTTAATGTAAAAACTGTTTAGGACTCACATTGATAAGCTTTGGGTTTTCTATGTATTTAACATATAGATTAAAACTGCAGTTTTAACAATACTGTAGAAGTTTACATAAATGGGGAAAACTTCTGCCTTGTGTAATAAAACATGTATTTCTTGTTTTAATCATTTGAATAAATTATTCCCACTTTGTTCCCAAGGATTTGTGGTATTATTTTTTTATTGTTTTGCACAAGGCTGTAAATTTTATGCAAATCTATAAAATCATGTATTTTTAGATTAATTTCTAAAATGCAGCAATACTCCCTTCTGCTAATACAGATCTGTTAGGTCCTTTAAATATTCAATATATTATGAGTGAAATATGTAAATAAAGAATTAAACTCATTTTCAGTCAAAGATAAATATGTTTTCCTCCTCAGAGTCCCACTAGGACTTTAACAAGCTAATATTACCGATTTAATTAGCCTGGCCTACTGCAGGTTAGAAAATGCATCTCCTTTATGACAGTTCTTTATTTCAGACACCATTCTTTTTTTCTCTTTTTAACAAAGAGCAATGTGTCAAAAGCCTGCAACTTTTTAACCCTTAGGAGCCCTTTGTAACTGACCTGTGCCTGTAGGTAAGATAACAGGCAATAAGAAAGAGGAGAAATCAGCTTTTTGTGCAGCTATTGGTTGGACAACTCATAGTTCAGAATTACTGATCCATCTGTCTTACAAGTGAAAGATTCTCATTGTTTCCATTCCAGCTGAAAGTGGACTCGAAAACTGAACCAAGAAACTTTTGGATTGAATGCAAGCAAAGTTTTCAGACAAGCTGATTCTATAAAAGCTTCTTTTATGCTCCATCCTCCTATTACTGTTGCTCCAACACCTGTTATTGTCAGGCTTTGGAAATACCAACTCATGTTTCTTTGTTGTTCACTCATGTTTCAGGTGTTTTTAAGGTGGAGTTGTGCTGATGAAGGATTCCTTTACAGTTGGAGCACTCCTATTGGTGGAGGGTCACTTTAAAGGGACCTTTGATTTATTGTGATGCAGTCAACATCCTGAAGTAGTGTTGTGTTGGAGGTTTGACTGATCTTTATGACCACGGCAGTAACAAAAGACCATTAACTTAAAGGACTTAGAACCTAGAACATTCATTTGTAAGGCATTTGTAGACTTTCTCCGACTTAGTTTTTGCAGGTTTACTAATTAAAACTGCAAAAGGGAATTATTTTATTTTAGTTGAAACCCAGCAATATCTAGGATTGGTTCACTCTTGATACAGTTGGGTTTTACATCTTATTCATTTGAACATATTTTGTGTCTAGCTCACAATTGTGGTTTCTATGTTTTATCATCCTTCAGGCTTCCTAAGTCAGTGGAAAGGACGCCTTTGTGACGTTTAACCCATTTTTATGAATTAATTTTTGATCATTTTTTAAAATTTGAATTGTATTTTTAAACAAACTGTATTCAAATACCCATAATTCACTGCGCATGTCATCTTAAAGCACTTCACAGAGACAGTTCAATCGAATGATCAAGCCAAACTGGTAAAAAGATATATGTAAATTTTACTTTTTCAGTCTAAGGAAAACCAGCTATTGAATCCTGTCAATGATTTTACAAGATTCGCTCCTCCTGGATAGGCAGGAAGTGACGGTAGACATTATGCCATTGACTCTAGAGCAATTTCTCAAATTGAGCATGCCTGAAGCAACAGTGGAGAGGAAAAGCTTATTTTACCAGGAAAAAACCTTCAGCTGAACTGGGCTGTATGAGCAGCCTTCTGGGGATGCTGACTCAGTGTTCAAGGAGACAAAAGCAGACACACAAAAATAACATAGAAGAACAAAAATGCCTTCAATGTTTGAAAAAGTAATGGCAATCTAGCTCCCTAGGTGGCTCTGTCTAGGAAAGGAGAGAAGTTGTGAGCAAGTTTTTTTGTCAAAAAAGTTAAAAAGGAGCACTGTAAAAGCTAAGCATACTACTATGAAAGAAGGAAAGAAACAGGGCTAAGAAATTAAAGAAAACAGAACCAGAACAAGAACCAGAAAAGATAAAGCTACAACAAGGTGGAAAAAGCAGAAAATATAATGTTAGAAGTTGAGTTACCAAACAAGAAAGAAAAGTGGTCCCTATGTTCTCCAGCAGCCTAAGCCTTTTGCAGCATAACTACAGAGATAGCTCAGGATAACATGAACAAAATGTCTCTGTATGCCCCCTAGGAACACTTAACCAAAAAAACTGGGCCAAGAAGTTTCCTTTATGCAGCAGCGCCAAGCAGTCTCCCATCAACATCAATGAGAACCTCGCTCCGGTGAAGCTTCAGTACCAGAAACTTCGATTTTATGGGTGGGAGAGCCCGACACCTGACAGCACCACCATCAAGAACGATGGCAAGACAGGTATGAAAAGTCATAAAGGAGATTATCTCTAAACTGCATTAATCAGCAGGCATACAGCCTGCATTGTAGATGTAGTAAATCCAGATGGTAGTTTTGAGCAGACATCTGCGATCTTTGGTAAACCGACCTGACTGATGTTTAGACCACTAGTTGTATCCTAAGTTAAATTTATTTTTTTCTATTTGCAAACATTAAATATGTGCTATCTATCCGCTTTAAGTGAAAATACATAGTATTTGTTGCCTTTTAAATATATATAGATCCAACTGTAAAGATCAATATTTCCAAAAGGCCCCCAAAGAATTCATTTTTATGCTTTTTAGTGCTGTTTAAAATGATTCGTGGGAATGACAGGATATTTTGTTTTTAGCTCATCCATTTTGTTTTATTTCTGGAATTTCTATGAAGTGTTGGCAGATCAAATGCACTTAGCCATGAATTTAAAGCATACAGCTGATTCTCTGATGTTAGATTTAAAAGTTGAACTTCATTGTTTTCAGCCTCACAACACCATATGTTGATGACATCTTTGTCTTTTCTAACGTCAGTGGCCGTCAATGTGGATGGAGAGTTCTATGTCAGTGGAGGAGGTCTGAGGTCAAAGTTTAAAGTGGGTCGCATCACCTTTCACTGGGGGCGCTGCAATGCCTCTTCAGAGGGTTCGGAGCACAGTTTGGAAGGCGTCAAATCTCCTTTAGAGGTGAGATCTCATTTGTAAAGACCGGCAGGTTTACAGATCAAACTCAAGGAAAATTTGAAGTTATTATTATAAAATATTATGAACCAATCAGTGTTGCTGCTAGCGCTGCTTTTGGTCATGGTCATTTATGTTAGTTTCCTGTTGACTCTTAAACATTGTATTTAATCAAACTTCTGGGTCTGAATATTGTAGGTTTGACTCCAGCTACGTCCTGCCAATGCTGATGTGCCTGTTGGCAAGGCACCAAGCCCAAAGCTGACGATCAATCTGCTTGTCTGTTTTGTATGTGTGTGTTTGTAAAAGTGGAACTGGATGAATCTAGTTCTAGTGTCAATGCTTTAGGTACTCAGTATAGTCAGAAAAGCTTTTTTCTAGCTTCAGTCCATTTATTCCAGCTACTAATAGAAATGTATTTGTTTTAAAGATGTTTTTTTCTTTTTTTTTTCCAGAACCAAAAAAATCATTTTTATCTGTTTAAACATTTTAATCTTTTTGACATTTAACATTTTCACAAATAGAAAAGTTAAAATAATAATAAAAAAATCGGTGGCACTCTGTTAAATTATCCAAATTGACCTGTTATTATTAAAACATAACTCACCCCAAATAAATTTTTTACTGCTATCAGTATAAACTGGGTCTATGGGGTGAGTAAACATGGATGGTGGTGCTGGAGCACATCTTGCAATCTTAATTTCTTTCCCAACCTCATTAACAATACAATCTTATCAAGAAAGTAGAATAAATAGAGACTGCTCTTTGCATTATCATCCAATATGGTTGTTTTTCTTTTCACTTCTGTGTAATAAGATGAAGAATAGTGACCGTTGTTGAGTACCATTGACGTTCATGTCGGATGAACGTCACCTTGCCATTCAGACAAAGATTGCATTTGAAGGTTCTCAGTCATTAAGGTCTTGGTCAAGCTAGGAAAGTTCAGTTTAGGCAACTGGACGTGTAGTTTTCTAGAAGACATTTCAGAACTGATGAAGTCTCTTGGATGAGAGGCGAAACATCTTCTAGAAAACTACATGTCCAGTTGCCTAAACTGAACTTTCCTAGCTAGGTTGCATTTGAAAAGATCAGACACGCATCGGATTCATAGCCAAGTGGCTTGGGTCACATTTAAAAAAAAAATTGGATCTGAGTTGTTCAGGCGGTCATGAAAAAAATCTGATACAGATCGCATATGGGCAAAAAAAAACGGAAATGAGTCACTTCAGGCTGCATTGTGAAAGTAGCCTAAGTCCGTGCCTTGAAGCAAGCGACTAGAACTAAGGCCCTCTGGGCTCCAGAAAACCTCACTCAACCTTCAGTGACAATGAGAAGGTCCAATGACAAGATCTGTTTGTGGCATAACTACGCAACTCTCTCTGCTTCGTTATGGCTAATCTAAGCTAGCTACAATGTCTTAACCACACCCATCTAGGGAGTTTTACATTTTAAAAAAGTTTAATTAGAATATTTGAAAATATGAATATATTAATAAAATTTACATACTGTTAAAATGACATTTAGAGTGGATTTTTTCAGCTTTTAAGTAATTCTTTATGGTCTAAAATGTTCTCTGATAACTCATCCTGTTTTAAAAATGGAGCACAACAATTAAAACTGAAAGAAATCTATTTGATGCCAGTAATAGCTTTCCATCTTGAGTTGTTTTGCTTCTTTTCTATAGATGCAGATCTACTGTTACGAGCCCCAGCACTTTGGCTCTTTAGATGACGCGATCCGGGACAGAGGCAGAATCACAGCTCTAGCTGTGTTGTTTGAGGTATGTTTGGGATTGTTGACTAAAAAAAGACAAATGATTTGTCTGAACTTTTATTGTTTGTTTTTTATGCATATATAATTATCGGCAGAATGGGCTCTGGGCTCTTATGAGTTAGAATTGATGCCATTTGTATCTTAGTGTTTACCAAGCCGAGCTGCTCATTTAACTGAAGCCACAATTTGAAGAGTGCTTACTAAGGTTGAAACTGATTTTAATCACATAAGAGTCATAGAGGGAAATAAGAAAATCCCACAATTAATCAGTAGTGAAAAAATTGATAGATCTTCTTTAAATATAGTTTTTTTAAATAAAAATACATATGGATAAATCATGAGACATTTTAGAGGGATTTTTAGCCAGTGTAAAATAATCAAAGAATCACAGCCTAACTCAATGATTAGTTTTATAAGACCAGCTCTTAGTGAAAAATATAAATATTTCATCACACAGTATGTAGAGTTAGGCAAGCTCTAAGTGATAGTGAAATGATTGGTCGAAAGTAGAATGATGCAATATCCTCAGATGATCTGAACTATGCATGTAAATAAGTTCTATGCCACAGGATGTTAGGACACTTTATAAGCACAAAAAGATGAGAGAAAACAAAGACAACAACTTTGTTTACCTGTGTCCTTGTATACTGTAGTACTACTTTATCTGTTTTTTTCATTTGAAAGGAAAAACAGGTTTTACTGTAAAATAATTTTCCAGTGTTCCAGACTACCTAGGCTGGGAGGTGTTCATTGAGTTCTGCAGATAAACAGTATGAGTAAAGAAACCGTCTCTGCTGCTATTCATTTATGCCATTGGTGCTCTGTAGCTGGTCTATGAGGGTTTGTGTTTGTGCAGCCTCTGACCAGGTTCTGTGGAATCTACAGAGAAGTTAGAGCTGCTTTTCCTTGGCCCAGTGGCAGTTCTAGGACATTTTTATTGGGGTAGCCAAGGGGTTGCTAAGAGATTTCTAGAGGTAGCCGCATTAGCATCAGTTTTTGGTTAATGTACCAGCGTTAAAAAGTCAAAGTAAGAAATTCCACAGAAAAGGTATCATCACTGCTTCCACTATCAGGCTTAGAGGAGAACTGTTTTTTCTAGGATTATCGAAATGCATCTGAGGGGGAACAACAAACGACTTGGTAGGGGTGACACAGGGATAGCCATTGCCAAGGGGAGCAGCAATTGCTCCCTTTGGCACAGATATGCACGTCTTAGATGAAAGGTCCATCTTGCTGACCCTCTTTGCAGACCTGTTTGCTGCACTTTGGACCTGTCCTGTTCTGTTGATGATCCAGACCACACAGAGATGGATAACAAAGCCATTTGGTTGATGACAGTGTAGAAGATTACAAGCATCCTCTTTGGAAGGTTGTTTTTCCTAGGTTGCCACAGTAAATCCAGTCTCTGCTGAGCATTATTCCATGCAGAGTGGTTCCCAAACTTTTCCTGCTGAGCCCCTGTTTGGTTTACAGAGATGTTTTTGCATGTCTCTGTATCACTTCAGTGTAATTATCTGATTCTTTAGCAGTTTATTTTACTGTGGAATATAATCCAACTTTGCTATCAATCCATTTAAAAAAAACTCAAAAAAATCAAGAATTGCACTGCTCAAGTTGGTTGAAAATTGAAGTAGCTCTGTTAGTTTAACTCTGATATTCTTTTTCGAGATAACTTTTTGTAAGAGAACTTTTATTAATGACAGCAAGGGGATAAGAGAGAACAAAGAAATTTTAACCATTTCTTCCATCAATCATCGTGGGCAATGTGAGATCTTTAGGAAACAAGCTGGAAGAACTCCAAGCCCTAACAATGACCTAGCAAAAATCTCGGCAATGCAGCATTATGTGTTTTACTGAAACATGGCTGCAGGATCATATCATGGACTCGAGCATCTCTCTGCCAAGCTTTTTGACCATACATGCAGACAGACATTTAAAGAAGACTGAAAAACTCAACAGAGGTGGGTTGGCAGTGCTTGCGAACAACGGATGGTGTCATCCAGTACATGTTACTGTGACGATTCATCATTGCAGCCCAAACATGTAACTGTTGGCAGTTGGTTTTCGGCCTTATTGTTTGCCTAGAAAGTTTACCAATTTTCTGTTAGTTACTGTTTACATTTCACCTTCTGCTATTACCGACACTGCATTTGATATAATCAGTTCTGTTGTTGCAGAGCTACAGACACAACAGCCAAATGCATTTGTGGCAATAACTGGTGATTTTAATCATGCCTCGCTCCCATCTACACTTCCAACGTTCCAGCAGTTTGTCAACAACTTTCCCAGAGAAAACAAAACTTTTATGTAAATGTCAAGGACTATTACATCTCTGAAGTAAGACCCCCTCCTGGAAAATCGGAGTGATTTTTTCTCTTCTCAGAGTATAAGCAGCTTTATAAGAGACAACCTGCAATATAAAGAACAGTAAGAAGATGGTCACAGGAGGATGAAGAAGCCCTGCAGTGTTGTTTTGAGGCTACAGGCTATGATGCACTGTGTCAACCATATTGAGAGGACATCAGTGCAATGACTGAGTGTGTGACTGACTACATAAATGTTAGAGTCAAACACCTATAAGTTAAAAAGAAGACAACAGATTAGAGTTTTTCTCATGTCTGCATGAAGAAAACACAGAGCTGATAGCCCTGTGCAGTTCTTGTTTACATGGGGCATATAGCTCTAAAGGAAGGGAGTAAAAACAGCTGTATGTCTTTAATATGGTTTTTAGATTAGGCCTTATTTGCCCATGATAACTGTATGGCCTTTCCAGGGTCAAAAGCTGAACTTGTTTAACTGCAGCTAGTAGTATCTTCTCTTGTGTTTTCCTTTATCTTCCATGAACTGTTCTCCACAGTTCAGTTGCCTTGGGCCACATCTGCATGTTCAAGCTGTTCAGACCACGTTGGGGCACATTCAAAAAAATATCTCTTTTAAAGCTACAGCCTCTGTCACTGTCTGTGTATATAGGTGTGTGTTTCTTCACCTGCATTTATAAAGACAACATAAACATTGCGTTTTTAGTCTTTGTTCCCTGATTTTTATGTTGAAAATGGTACAGTTCCTTCCTGTAAAGGTTTTTATACATTTGAGATCTTTTATATTTTTCATCATTACAGCCACAAACCTTCATATATTTCACTTAGCTTCAAGCCAACAACGATTGTCTAGTATGTAAGTTCCGCTTCTTTAGAACTGGGTTGCAGAGGCAGCACACTCAGCAGATATACCCAGACAAGACATTCCTCTCTGGGGACATCTCCAGCTTTTTTAGGGAAACCTAAGATGTTCTCAGGCCAACTGAGAGAGATAGTCCCAATTCTTGTAGTGTTGGGGAGTCTCTGACATGTCTTGGCCTGATCTTCTTCAGCAGATAGTTTAACTGACGCTCCTTCAGAATTGAAGACTTATTTCATATACCTTCTTCTACAGTTCACTCCACAGATTGAGAAAAAGTTTCAAGCCAGGGCTTTGTGCAGATCACAAGTCTTGTTTCTATTGACCGTCAAATTTGTAACTGGAAAGATGTATGTGCTCAGTGGAAAAGCTATAAAAAGGTTTTTAAGTAGAGGGTTTTTGGGCTAGGATAAAATGTTCTTTGGTTGTTTTGATGTATTTTAAAAATTGCAATAAAAATGCTTTTTTCTTTAACACAAGTCACATGATTAACAGCTGGCAGTTACTATCAGTAAAAAAGACAACGACAACTGGAAGTTGTAGTAGGATAATGTATTACATGAACAAACATATTCATGTGTGATTTTATCGCTAATGTAATTAAAACATGGTTACATTATGTTCAACATTAGCAGCATAACCGAAAAGTTTTGCCCAAATTTATAATGGAAACGCTGCTAATGAGTTGCATACAGTTCGGTCCTTTGGAGATGGTTCTTCAATAGCAGCTGTATATGTTTTTGGGTCACAGTCATATTGGAAGGTAGAGTAACAACACTGACCCAGCTTTTAACTGTTTTTTGCTTTAACTTGGCATGCTGTGTCCATGTCTAAAGTAAACAATATGTTATCATGGAAAACACTGCTAGGAACTGTGGCGTTAGTAATTAAAACATGTAGTAGTTTTAAGTGTGTGAGTTATACAGGGAAACTGTATGTATGATTTTTACATTTTTAATTATTTCTATATAAATGTAGAAATGTTCAGATCAGAGGATTAAATCAGTAAAAACAAGTGATGATGATTTTCTTTTTTTAAACAGACAAGCGCTGAAGAGAACATGAACTATGCTCCCATCATAGATGGCATCAACAGTGTGAGCAGATATGGTACTGTAGTGTTTTCTGTGTTTCCACATTCTTTTTTGTCTTTTCACTGCTTTTTCTTTCCTTTAATGGTTTATTTAATTCGCTGTCTAGGAAAGAGTGCAGAGGTATCACCGTTTACCCTGCAAGGTCTCCTGCCTAACTCAACGGAGAAATACTTCATATATAATGGATCCCTGACCACCCCACCCTGCAGCGAGACTGTGGAGTGGATTCTATTTAAGAACAAGGCGTCCATTTCTGAGGAGCAGGTGAGGATTTAGGTGCCAGTCATACTAACCTTTGACACGATTTCAGGTCATGTACAGCCACTGACAAGAAATCAAAGCTATACAGGTTATTTGCTTCAGAACTCATGCTTTACAACAGACATAGTGTGAATAATTCAAGGAGCATAGGGACACAAGGTGGCAGCACAACTTTTAGACAGCTTTTGAGTTGTCAGGCTGACCATCAGACGTAGTCGATTCCTTGTAGAAACATAACACAGTACTGCTAGCACTTGACAGAGTGGGATTGCATTCAGGGGGTAAGAGAGATAAATAACCAGTTTTAAATGACAAACCTATATTCTTAATTTGGCACAGTACTCCTGGCACAGTAGAAACCAACTTGTTACAGACCAAGGTGTACCGTTATATAGAAACAGCAGAACTCCCAAGGAAATATTCAGTTCTTTACTGGGTGGAGGGTGCACATACTGATATCAGATTTTGTTATTCTGGGAAATAAGAGGGGTTAATTACAGTTTTTTTCTTATTCAACAAAAGATATCAACGGCAATATGTGGTCGAGACGAGTGAAAATTTGGAAACCCCCTCTCCATTAATGTCCAAATGTCACTCCACAGCATATTGATAAAATCAGTCCAGTCGGTGTTTTTTTCTTGCAAAAGCAAACTTTTCTTCCTTGAAAGTTAAATCTGTGACCAAAGAGATCCCCAGTGGTTTGTCAAAGTATTAAGACAAACCACTGGGGGGCTCCTACCACCTGTTCCTATCTCCTATCACTTGATCATTTGCAGAGTTAAGATTAAAAACATTATCCAAGGTAGTAGCTTTCAACAGCTGTGCTGAATCCAAACAGCTCATTCTTCATTATGCAACAAAAATGCGCAGGGATGATTATAGCTTTCAGGAACACCAAAAACTGAAGGTACACAAATGCAGTGAAACAAACAACATTGTATACATCAGCTTGTGTCACACAGAGTACTAGTGGGAAAAAGTACTCGTACTCATAGTCTTCTATTATCTGGGACACGGTCACATTGACAACAGTCTTAGAAGAGACTCCCTGACTTCCCTTTTCCCAAACACCTCCTCCAGCTTCTCTTGGAGAAGGTGCTCTGGGTGCTCCCAAGAGACATTGTCTCTACAGCATTTCGTGGGCAGTCCCCTAAGCCTCCTCTCTTTGGGAACGGTGTGGACACCTCCTGAGGGGGGTGTCCAGAAGCACCCAGACTACTTTCAACGTGGCAGAGAAGTGGTTCTACCCTGAGCCTCTCCCAGATGACTGAACTCCTCACCCTATCTTTGTGTAAGTGACCTGCCCTGCAGAGAAAGCTAATTTTGCCTCCTTGTATTCAAGAGCTTATTCTTTTTGTAATGATCCTGATTTCATGACCATAGGCGAGGCTTTGCTTTTTAACTTAGATCCCACTCCATTCTCTCCTCACTCATAAACAGGACCCCAAGATACTTGAACTCGACTCCTTGAGGAGGGAATTCTACTCCAACCTCAAGGGGATAAGCCATCTTTTCCAGTCATGAACTGTGGCTTAGGTTTGGAGGGGCTGATTCAAATCCCTGCTGCTTTGTACTTACCTGTAAACTAGCTCAGCACACGCTGTAGAAGCATATCCGCAGAAAAGAGAGACAAAATCCCCAACTACATCCAAAGGCCAGAGTTTTGGGGTTTGTGTTTCTTTTTTGCGTATTTAAGATCACAAAACACCTTAAATATTCATATCTTATCTTGCAGATGCCAAGACATCGGCCAGCCGTTAAATCAGTGCACCCCTTCTTGATACAAGTAATAGCATAAAAATAATTAAAATAATTTTACTGGTTTCATTTAGCATTATACGGTCTGCTATAAGCTCCAGATGTTCCAAGGTTTTTTTAAATGGGCTTAACTTGCTAACTGTTTTTTTTGATCAGCGGCATGACTGATGGTTATTATGCTTTTTATTGCTGTGTCATTAATGTGTGCATGTGAGTTAACCCCTTAAAGCCCAAACCATGAAATAATTGACAGAAAATTCTGATTTTTTTAATATAAGAGTTGTCATTGAATTCTATGAAAAATTATGAAAAAAACATAAATTTTGTATAAGTTAAATTTGATCATTATTTGCATAAATTTTGATACATTAGGTATTTCCGTATAATCTTTTATACATTTTCTGTTCCCTACATATTTCTGATTTATTAAGTCGGATTCTCAAGAGAGAAAATATCCCACTGATGATGCAGAGGTCTCAAAAATTCACGTATCAAATATGATACACTTGGCTTTAAAGGGTTTCCCCTAGTGCACATGCAAGAGAGTCATAGGACTTCAGCTTTTTGTTGTGCAAGAAGGTGGGAGGTCCCTGCTGGAAACCACAATTACAGTCATGTCTCTTAAAGAGCCTTTTAGTCGTGTGTTCACAGAGATTAAAGGGGGAATTATCATACCACAGAACAAGAAATGCAGCAGTGATGGGTGAGGCAGAGAGAGCTGTCGGCATATCTGGTGTGATTGTGTGAGAAGCTGGCCAGATGAGGAAGTATATGTGTGTGGCATACACAAAGGCAGACGTCACATGAAACAAGGACTGTCACACAGAAGTTTTTAAGAACATTTGAATTATAAACAACACAAACATGCATGAGAAAACCGTAAATGGCCTACACTTATACAGTGTCTTTTGAAGCCAGGGGACTCCAAAGCTCTCAACTCTGTGAAGTGGCCTCGAAACGGCAGGTTTATCACTATCAAGATATCCACCAACTTAATTTTATGCTCAGAATTGTTAGATCAAAGATAGACTAAAAAAAAATTAAGTGTCTTTAAATTAAAGACTAAAGACTTTAAGATGGACTTAACTAAATCTTTGCTCATTGGCCTTGTACTCCTTTCCTTGAAGGACTTGTTCAGGCTGGTTTACATTCCAGCCAAGTTCACTCTGTCATAATCTAATGGTTTAAGTGAGGTTTGCTCTAATGTGTTTATGAGTCATGAATTAGTGACTCACCTAATGCAGGTACAGACATAGACTTGTGCTTTAAATATGTTTGTCTTCACAATGCCCGCTAACTTTTATTGTTGGAGGAAAAGAAAATTCAATTAAATTGGCATTATTCACCCACCTACAGAACCACCGTTGGCTTTGACAGGTTAATGTAATCTCACTGATTTGATCTAAACCATCCATCGACGCTCTGGCTGTAGGTCTCTGCTCATTGTCCTGTTGGACCATGAAGCTCTGCCCCATTTGCAGGTTTTCTTTGGCCTCTAATGGGTTTAGTTCCAGGATTGTCTGGGGTTTTTCTAGTCATCTTTCAACAGCTTTCGACATGATGATGATGCTACTACCATGTCTCTTCGTGCGGCCAGTGTGTTCAGGGCCATTACCATGTTGCATCACCTGGTTTAGAACAAGGTTTAGCTGTCAGAGAAGTGATCACATATTTGTCTCAAGTCCTTTAAATGAAGACTGAGGTCCTCGGTCCTGGTTCTATAAAACATGACCAAATCGTGAGTCCACCTCACCATGCTGAACACTTGGTACGAAGGATTTATAAAGACGTTGAGTCTAGTTACATTTTAACCTGGCTTTAAGTGGGAAAAATATGTCCCTTTACTCATCTTAATGCCATTCAAATATGTAACAGAAGCATGCCTAATATTTTATATTAATCTATAGGTTAATAAATTTACTCATAACTCTGACTTAAGATTTCAATAAGTTTGCTATAGTTTCCTTCTGTAAAATTGATTTCTTCCCAGTTATAATATGACGTGATTTTTGTGCCACCAGGTTGAGCGTGCAGAGATCTATTTTATGCATACGGATCTCACACACACTCGGTTGACTCTGACAAACAGCTCGTTTGGCTCACTCTGCTCACTCTCAACCTAAAAGAGAGCTAAACCTAAATTTTAGCGTGATATTTGTACCACCAGGTTGAGCACCACCAGCCAATCACAAATTGGCCTGTTTTCATCCAATCACAGCCCACCTTGCAAATACTCAGTTCGACAGTCAGGGGCGACTGCAGGAGTTCGCTCTGCAATCGAAGGGTTGACATATATGAGATCCATATTCATAAAATTGATTTCCCTGCGCTCAACCTGGTGTCACAAAAATCACGCCATATTATAATGCCTTTTGACAAATCCATGCCGCTTTAACCATATTGTTTTACTATATTGTTTTAATGAGTTCTAACGCTGCCCAGGGCACCAAACAATGTTCCCTCTAATTTTCCGTGTGTCTGGGCATACACACAATCCCCCTGAGGGCCGCCGTGAGTGAAATCAGATGTATATTAGATTATATATACACTGCATGACCAAAATAAAAGTCGCCAATTATCTTTCAGCGGGCAACAAGTTATTTAACCCCAGCTGATGCAATGAGTAACTCCTCATTTCTTAAACAACCAGGGCAAAAGACACATC
>JAUZNJ010031394.1:0-39414 GCA_034780135.1 Jordanella pulchra | reverse complement strand
CAGAGGGCTCCAGCCCAGGAGACCCACGGCGCACTCTGCTGGATGGAAGATGGAGCGGCAGGCTCCGGATCCCAACAGGTCCAATTCAATTTCATATTTAAATAAAGCTAATTCACAACACCTGTCCTCTCAAGGCACTTTACAATGACAATTGAATCCAATAATTCACACAGACTTCTCAAAATTCGCAACATAATAATCCAGGAATCCTTTTGCAGCGATCACGTCTACCGAGCATGCATGCAGTGACAGTAGAGACGAAAAACTCTCTTTTTATTGAGGAAAACCTTCAGCAGAATCAGGCGCAGCATGAGCAGCTCTCTGCTAAGGCTGACTGGGGATTCAAGGAGGCAGAAGCAGACAAACAAAATTAACATAGAAGCACGGATCCATAAATACTTAGTTAGAAAAGGTAACAGTAGACAAGCTCCATAAGATGCAATGTCTAGAAAAGAACCAGTTATGCAAATGAGCTTGAGTTGATTTTTATTTTAATAAGAATAAAGGAGAGAACCTTGAGTTAGTTACAGTAAAAGCTAAGCATATACAATTGTTATATCCAGGAGAGAAACACAACTAAGCACTGGAAAACAAGTCAGACTCCATCATCCACAAAGGGAGCTAAGACAGCAGCTACCCAGTTGATGCCTCCTTCCAGGCTGGTGTCACAACTAAGTAGAATGCAGGGCCAAATGAACTAAAGTGGAAAAGAAAACACGGCATAAAGTCAGACTAAGAAACAAGGCAAAATTGGAGAATAGAAAGTAGAATGAGACGAGATGAGGAAAAGTGGTCTGTATCTCCTCCAGCAGCCTAAGCCTATAGCAGCATAACTATAGGATAGTTCAGAACAACCCGAGGCCCCTTAACCATAAGCTTTGCCAAAAAAAAGTTTTAAGCCTATATTAATAGTAGACATGACGTCTACTTGGAGTTGGCTCAAAAGGAGAGGAGACTGATACCTAAAAGATCTGCTTCCTGTGTACTTTTAAACATTCTAGGAACCATTGGTAAGCCTGCAGAGAGTGAGGTGCTCTGTAAGGAACACAAGGAACAAACAGATAATAAATAAAATATGGAGCTTATTTAGGGGCTTTATGTGTGATAAAGAAAATTTAAATTATATTTTTGATTTAACAGGAAGAAAAATGAAGAAAAGCTAAAACAGGAGAAATATGATCTCTCTTTTTAATTTTTATCAGAACTCTTGCTGCAGCATTTTGGATCAGTTGAAGGCTTTTAACTACATTTTGTGGACTTTCCGATATAAAGAATTAAAATAATCCAGCTTTGAAATAACAAATATATAGAATCATTTTATTTTTTAATTTTATTTTTAAAGAACGGTGGAGCCTTTTGAAAAGAATATTGTGATTGACTGTAAATGCCAAACTTAGAATATTAGAATCATTAGTGACTTTTTGCTTCAGTGCTATGCTGAGCTCCGAAACCCTATAATATGAAAATTCAGAATTTTTTCCCTCCAATTCAAAGATTATTTCATAACACGTTGTAATAAGAACAACCAGTCTGGATATTTCTAAGATTAAGAATTATTGAGCACTACTAATAAAAAATTGTTACACATCAATTAACGAAACATTGTGGACATCAACAAAAAAATTGACTTTGACTTTGTATTACTGTCAATAAAGACAATTTGAAAGTAAATATATTAAAAGTAAAATCATTTTTTTCACATTTGTACATTGTATATTCAGTATTTCTAAAAAGGGAAGACAAGTTTGAATTTGTGCTAATTTTGACACAAACAGGTATGAATAATTAAAATGATACAAGATCATACTTATTTTAATATCTCACCTTCTTAAAAAGATAAAAAAGTGACACAACATAATACAAAATAAAGATACTAACACTTAGTATGGGACAGATGGAACATTATAAGGCGAAAAGTGAAATTTTAGTTTTTTGTAAATAGTATCCAGCTGATTAAAGTTAACGTTGTATGAAAATGTTGTGGGTCTCTCAGTAACTTTAAGCAGGAAACTGTATATGATCCAATTGTCTAATGCCTAACATTATTTTGGGAGGAAAAACAAAGAAAATAAAGAAGAGGAGTTCAATGTTTTGGAACAACCCTTTATTGATTAGCTTTCAGCACTGGAACTTTCCAAACAGCAAAGGAAGAGAAGTGTCTTTCATGCGTCAGAGGGAGTAGATCAGTTTTCCAGAACTACTGTACCTCTACTTAACTCCCTGAGTGATACAAAGACCAAACTAAAACGTGGTCACTGAAACCATGATTATAGGTTTTTGTACTTTCACCTTGTCAGGAACTCTCCACACACAGTTATTGCTTGAATACCCATTCTGTGTTTATTTCTTCAGAAGACCTGAACAAGAAAGTTTTGGGTTTTTTTTTTTTTTTGCAAAGAAGACTGAACTGTTATTCCTTTTATGGATATCAAACTTTAACCTCAAATTTAAAGGCTAAGCAGTTTTTTTCCAGCTATTGGCACCTCTGTTAGGTTGGAAACGAGGCAAAATGTCCCATTTAATAAAAAACTACACATATTAGCTACAAACAAAACTGGCAAAACATCAACAAATAACACATTAAACTTTTTTATTGCTATCGTTCACATTCATACACCAATAAACATGCATAGTGGTATTATCTATGTACATTAGATTAAGCAAACAGAGCTACGGTGTATTAATGCGTTTCACAGGAAATGTCCCAGAAAATATAGTTGGCCACTCAGCTGGAGCCGATAATTCTCTAACATAAAGAAATAAAAGATGTCTGTATTTCCATTCCTGCCAACGTCATGTTCACATGGTCCTTTAGCATATTGTCCATCCAAAACACTGCTCATTCTGTGCTTGGACAATATGGTCCAAATCAGAGAGTCCTCTTTTTTGAAGATGTGCATCCACTCAAACAGGGGCTCTTGCTGTTATACCTCTTTGGCTCCACATTTCCATGCATATGTTAAACTGGGCTAAAAATTACAAAAATGGTGGGGTGCTGTTAAAAACAATAAATAGAAAATTGCCAACGTCCACAGAAAAATTGGCTCACAGTCAGATGAAGGGTTTTGAACACTTGAACTGAGTGCTTATTTTTCACAACTGTAAATCAGTACTTGTTTGGCAACTACCATCTTTGCATCCAAGTGAGATATATGTTGACTAAAATACGCCAGTCCTCATCATGAATCCTCCATTAGCTTTTTACAATGATTACTTCTGTATGCTAAACATAATAAAATGAAAGATTGCAGATACACCAAAAAACGTGCAGAAAGAAAAACACAACCCAAAAAGATATCCTACATGTCTTTGAACATCAAGCAAAAAATGAATTCAAATGGTTTTCATACATGGCTGATTGTAAAACAGATATAAATCCATGAAGTTTAAGAACACCATTGACAGTTTAGCTTCCCATGACCAACTTAAAAGTGATTTAAGTTAAAAGTTAGGTGTTGTTTTACCAGGTTTGAGTTTGACACAGTTATACTTAGTAAACAGTAAGAAATAAACATGCACCTCTGTAGTTCAGCCTAATCCTGTATCCAGCCTGGACGTTGTGGTGCTCATCTGCTCACTGACTATACATGCGGTTTAAGTTCTCTAATGACTATAGAAACAATCATTTAAGAATCTTTTCAGCAAAGCACTTGTTTCAAAACAAAAGAAAGCTAGCTACAATGAAAAAAAACTTCTTTGGTTCAATTTCAAAACAACTCATGGAATATTAATTCTTGTATTTCACATTTTTGCACCTGCTCTTCAGATATACCGTGAAGGATGTGCAACCACAATTTTTATTCAGTTAGAGGCTAATGTTTAAAGCACCCCTGATTTTGAGAGTTGTAGGTTTGGACTTTCTGTTGGAAAAAATGGAGTGGATAAAGATAAAAAAAATATTTTACACTCCATAACAGAACTATAAAATTCTTCTGCTTTAAGCCTGGACACGATTGAACACACTACTATAACCATATATCTAATATGGGACTGGATTCCATTCCTTGGTGCATGGCTTTCACTAGACCCTTGAAGGTGTTCTGTTCTTCATTCTGTTTTAACACCAAGATGTTAGCAGCAGATCCCTTAAATTTTTAAGCTTCATGGTCGTCCATCAGACGCTCATTTGGATTCGGGTTTTAGAGAATTCGGAGGCTAGGTCACCAGGTGAAATGTGTTGTTATGCTTCTCAAACAGTTCCTGAAGATTAACTATTTCTTCTGCCCTTTGGCAGCAAAGCCTTTTAGGGGCTGTACCTTACCAACCGTGTATGTTATGTACCCATGTCACAGATTCACAAATTCTCATTCCTTGGACCATCTTAAGTAAAGATGTCCTACAACATACAAGATACACAGTATCTCACAAAGCTTGAGGATTGGTAGATGTTCTGACCCAGCCAGCTTTCCACTATGCTTTTCTATTTTCTCGGCTTATGATACATTAACTTTGGAGACACAATGATCATAACATAATCAGTGAAAGGTGTACTTTGATGCTAATTCAAGCTTTGTTCTGACTCTGTCACCATTACATGTATGATGTTGGTGCATAATCAAAATCCTTAGCCACTAAGAATGTTTTTATTTCTTTTAACATGTAATGAAAACCGTCTGCTCAACTTCCTGCATCAGCATGGTTATGTTAGTGTGACAGTGTGGGGTCCTGTCACTATGCCTCCAAATGATCATGTGCCTTGGCTACTTGGCCAAGGGGATATCCCTTTGGCTGACTGGTTAGCGCGTGTGACTTTCACCCGGGAGTCGTGGGATCAAATCCCGCCCGGGGCCCTCTATAGTGTGCACCTTGCCACATTAGCAATTGATGGATTTATTTCTCCTCTTTGTAACAGTGTCACTATGAAAAGCAACGCATGCCATTCTACCATTTTTACGTTTCAAAGGCCTCGATCTTTCTCATACATTTTGGCCATTCTCAGAAAACCAGAAACGCTGCTTACTGGTTTATATATTACAGAAACACAGTGGAAAATATAGCTGAGGGCCAAAGAGACCCTGCATAAATAATATATTCTGGGTTATCCAAGTGTACCTAAAGTGTGAGAGTCCTGCACGTCCAGTTGTGTAATTTGTCACCTTTGCCTAGTTAGCACTGACACTAAGGTGTAAAATACATTAGAATTGGCTGATGTAAAACTTTATCTGTCAATAATTACATTTGTTTTCTTTTCTTTTTTACAACTGAAGATCTTCAGAAAAGAGCAATTTTTCATTTACTTTTGGGACATTCAGTTTAATTTAATTTCTTGTCTCGGGAGATGAGAAAGTAATTCACAAAAACAAGCAGCAGTAACAATTATATGTTCAATTGCAAATATATGTAAAAACTATTTCCGTGATTAGCTTCTAGTTAGGGAGTGCTGTAAAGATCTAGTTTTAGTGAGAAGTTTACTTTATCACATCACTGGTATAAATGCTGCTTACAATATTACAATATTAAGGATTCTACAAACAAGACTTGGCTGTAAAGGTTGGGTTTGCTGTAGAGTTTCTATAATCCCTACAGCGTCAAAATCATAGAACCAGATCCATCCAAAACTGGCTAAATGTACAAACAAATATATTTTGGCCTGGGTCTCACTGACAATGTTAAAACCATCCCAAAAAGTTCACCGATGACCTGCTTTACCAATAACAGTATAATCATTACACCTTGAAAAATATTAATTCAAAAGAGTTATCAGGAAACTCAAAAACACTATAGCACTGTGATCTGTACTTTTATAGTATATGTGCCATTTGTTGTTTTTATTATTTCTGGTTTCAATATTTATGCCTCCAAATGTCTGCATTTCAAATGTTGGTAATTTATTTCAGGTTATTTATGTTACATGCTAGTCAAGAACATGGACCATATGTAAGAATGTGTCATTTGTGTATAATATAGTACGACTTCTATATCTATGGTCTCATTAAAACTGAAAGATGAAAAAAACACTAAAAGAACCTAACTGCCTACCAAAAATAAAAAATAAGCTCAGTTTGACACAAATAAAACGACTTTGGCAACTTTGGAACGAGCGTTATCCTTTGGAGAAGGGTTCATCATTTTCACATTCTCAGTGTCAATGAGTGTTGTTCAACACACAACTTCTGTTTAAATGTTGGATATGTGAGGAGAAAACAGAAGATTAAGTTATAAAATATCAGTGATCAACCTGTCACAGCAGAGACCCAAATATATTGTGGAAATTTTCTCATAAAACAGCCCTCCTGAAATCTGTCACAGAGCATTCCATCTATATCACAGTCCCGTCTTTAAACAAATATTTCTCAACTAGAAGGATGCTGTAGCCTCTTCTAACTTATAGATTATTAGAGCTGATCAGTCCCTCGTCTCTGGGTAAGATAGTTCTATTTTCTTTAGCAAAATGGGTCATTTACTTGAAAAAAAATAAGAGGGCACGAGAATATATATTGAATTCTAAGTTAATTTGTTTGAATAATCAATTTGAAAAATAAAGCTTGTTTGTTTTATAGTCATTACACAGTCTTATATATTTAAAGAAAACACTTGTTTTTTTATTCTTGATTAACGCACAAAAATCTAAAGAAGCACAACATTTAATTCCTCAGAAACTATAAATATTACATAAGACTGATAAACTAAGTCAAACGTAGCTATAATAGCAAAACAACACCCTTCTGAATTGATAGTTGTTTAGTGCATTCCTCTTCAAACCTTCTTCTAAGAGACTGCTGTCTCTGTTGCAGCACACCTATTTCAAATGACTGCATGACATCCTAAGCAGCCAACAAGAGCTGAAGAAGCATGTTAATCATTGTTATATATTAGTCAGATGTGTGGAGAAATCTAGAACATGCAGGGCACTGGTACTTGAAAACCAGGATTAAGAACCACTCGTCCAACGGACAGTCACTGACTCCAAAGAATGTTAAACAAAAAATAATTGTTCAATAAGTCAAACAAGTTCTGTATCTTGGTGTATATCTAAAAAGTTCTGTGCAAACAAAAAGTGTGGAAGAAAAAGGTGAATGAGCATCAGGATCCAAAGCATCACAACACTAACTGAAAACTTTCAGCATACATTTCCACAGAATATGGAAGAAGTTGCATCTGCTGCTTTGTGGAGATTTATATCACTTATTTTCAAATAGGACTTGTTATCCGTCTACCTCACCAATGATCCTAATTCCTGCTTTAATGGTCATGATAGCACTGTGCTTGATTGCTCAGCATAATTGCTAGATGTAAACCCAACAAAGAATTTAGAATATTTGAACTCCATTAATAATACTCAAATTAATTAAGATTCACCTGTTCTACAAATTAAAACGAAGCTCCTATTATAGGCAGTAGTTCTTAGATGAATGAATGAATGAATGAATGAAGGAATAAATAAATAAATAAATACTTTTTTACTTAGGTTTGCTACTTTGCTCATAAAATCCAGAAGCAAGAACTTTATCTCTGAACACACCTTAACGCTTTCTACTCATACACACAGTAAAATACACTCCTTGTCTACATACACTCTGCCTTACACTCAGTGAGACACTTTGCTGCTCTTAGGCCAATACTAGAAGTACAGATAATAAGTCCAGTAGAGTAGGTTGACAATGACAAAAGACAAAGGGAAGGTGACTCTTGAGTAGTTGTCTATGTGGTGGGGATTTTTGATATGACAGCAGCTTATAAAGCGGAGGACTTTGCGAAGAGTAGCAAGAGTGGTGAGGCACCAGTTGGTTGGTTCTGCAGGGGGAGCTTCGGGCTTGGGCTCACTGCCCGAAGGACTGGAGGGGCTGACAGTGAGTTCTGTCGAGGCTGGAGCTGGAGTAGAAGTGACGGAAGGGTCCTTGCGTCTCTTTGCTCTGTTGGAGTGAGTGGAAATGGTGGTGACCATGCCGTTCATTTCATCATCCATGTCGTGCATTTGGTGGCCGTACTGCAGGACAGGAAGTTGGAAGAGAAAAGCGGATTGGAGACTTGGCACAGTGACTGTAAGGGCTTATAAGTATGACCAAGATGATAACCATTATAGCAACAAAGTGACTGTGATAATAAGAGATACAGGGTTTTTATTGGCAACCTTGGTAGAAATATATCTAAACCTTTACATAATATCTTCGCTGTTAAGAGAAGAACTATTATAAAAGAAAATTAGAAATACAATCAGAAACCAAGCAGATGAGGTTAAACACTGTCCCCTGACCCATAGCTGAGACTTTCCTTAATTTTAAGTTGTTTTCAGGGAAAATTACTTGTTTTCCGTGTCAGCCAAAATATTTATTGAGTGTAGGAGTATGAGTACCTCAGCTCTATACTGCATGCTGTCCACCAAGCTCAATTAGTTAAAATGATGTCTCTGCAAAGGGGGGGGGGGGCATGAATGTGGATGTGCAGAATGCCTTACACAGACAAGATGCATTGCAGTTGAACAGAGAAGAAAATGTTGAAATATAGAAATGCTGGGAGGGTTGCAGATTGAACCTGGCAGAAGACCAATTACTGCATAAGTCGTTTCTCACTCTTCAAAATTAGGACCATATCATCATACTTAGTTGTAATAGAATATTTTAGTCCCAATCTGTCTGGCCCAATCAAAACATATGGAAACTTCTTGTTGTAGGAACATAATAGAAAAGATTTTTCTGAATTTGCTCAACGCTGATTTAGGAAAGTGTTTAAACTGAAATGTTTACTTTGGTTGAATCAGATTACACTTGAATTCTTGAGGAAAACACACTGCAGTTGGGTCAGGTGGAGACATTGTTGGGCATTTCCCCTGGATAATGATGAAAAACACCCTGACTTAATTGTTTCTTCGTGATCATTTTAATACCCACAACTAAATGTTGTAGTACAACTTTTGGGACCTCTAGAAAGGAAAGAGCAACTGTGTAAGAGGAATGGTCCAAGATCCCTCTTAAATCCTCTACCTCATTGAAATGTAGACAGAGGATGAACACTTTCTTGTTAACAAAAAGGGCTTTAGCTGAGTTTCAATAACAGAAGTGAAAAACTTATTCCACTTGTCATACTCTACCAATTACTTTGATTAATAAATTCCGCCAGCTAAATACCTGAAATTGAAAGTTGATTTTTTTTCTTCTGGTATGATAACTGTGGAAAGTGTTGTTTGAACACAAGAATTAATAACAATATTCAAACTGTATACAAGAATGTCTCACCATCAGCATGTGAGCATCAGGGTGAGTGAGAGTACAGAAATGGGCCACGGCATACTCAATAAGAGCTCCAAATATAAAGCTGAAGCAGATTCCCAAGTAGACATCAATGGCCTTAATGAAGCAGTTGGCATTGGGAAGTGATGTCCGGGCTCCCATCATCAGGGTGGTCATGGTTAGAACTGTGGTCACTCCTGTCAAACAATCAATTAAGCAGCATTGGTTTGAAGAGGTATTTCTTAAACAGGGGCATGTTAATGAGAGATTCAAACACCGCCGACTTTTTCCTGATGCGGTAGAAAAGTAAATTCCCTTTTTAGGATTAAAACTTTGCCTTGAGCCTTTCTGTCCCTGCGAGATGAAATTGTTTACTGTCCCTCCTTTCTTCACAAAACCACCACAAAGTACTTCAATAATAACAAAGGGATTTATGTATATCAGTACAAATGATAAAATTAAAGATGAATGGGCACATTAATGTTCACATGTACTCTTAAAACTTTTTTGAAGAACTTCGAGGGCATACAAGACTCTCAAGATCCTATGTCTTTGTGAAACTGCATTTCACAGAAAGGACCTGGTGCTACTGGTAGGAAGTCTCTCTTTCTAAAATATTCGACATATCGAACACAACAACAACATACAGTTGGTCCATCTAATCAAATACAAGAAATACTAGCCGAGGGTAAATCTAGTACGTTGCAGTTTTTGTATGCTATTAATGTTCTTAAATAAGGCATTTCTAACTCATTTATGAAGGTTTAAATAATGAAATGGAAAATATCCATTTGTACTGAAATCCCAATTTATATTAAAATGAAGGAAATGGCAAAAAGCTGCAAAACTAGCAAGAGGGATTAAAACTGGCTTGAATGTGATGCAAACTTGTTAAGTAATTTCTCTGCTATCTCAGTTTTCTGAACTTCAGCTGCGTTTCCATGACACAAGTTTAGAGCTGGGCAATATTTCAATATCTATATAGATATATATATCTATATATATATCTATATATATATATAGATATATATAGATATATATATATGATTTCATTCAATGTTGGTGATATGACTTGACACATTTTCAATATTCATCACAGTATATAAACACAGCGTTGGTCACAGACTGATGTTCCAGGTTTTCATGTAGTTTTATGTGTTTTTGTTTTTCAAGGGTAATATTTCTTAAATGTTATGTTGAAGGATTTTTATAATCATTGTAAAATATTTGCCATAACTCTGTATAGTCATCTGTTGTGGGCATCCTTGGACGTCTTTCTATGGCTTTTATTTTTCCTACATCGATATAGAAATTATATCGTATCGACTGAACTCAAGAAATGTATTGTGATATAATTTTTGGACATATCGTCCAGCCCTACTCAAGTTAACACCAACAAAAAACAACATGTTGTTTAAATTGTTACATGCCTAAGGTTTGTCATAATATGATTATCAAATGAGAAAATTGCAGACATATGCGTACCTATACAAATTCGAGCTGGAACAGATGATAAAGAAATCCAGAAAGAGACCCATGAAAGGACCACCAGCAGGCTTGAGGGGACATAGGTCTCCAGAATGAAATACAGAATGCTCCTTTTCAACTCAAAGTGGAAAACCAGTCTGGGGTAATGGCCTTCAAAAGACACAACAAAAATCCTAATGAATAATAAAAAGAAATGCTAATTTCTAACAAGGTCAGGCTTAGAAAAATCAAACTGTTAAATGACTTAACTAAGGGGTGTCAAACTGGTTCCAGAAAGGGCCGTGTGGCTGCTGGTTTTCTTTCCACCTGAGCAGTAGCAACCAGACTCCATTCATCCCATCGAGCCATCAGGTTAAGACTAGACTCACTTGATGAGATGAATGGAGTCTGGTGTGCTACTGCTTGGGTGGAAAGAAAACCAGCAGCCACATGGCTGGAACCACTTTGACACCTGTGACTTAACTGGTTTAATTCAAAATATCTAAAGATTAAACACTGTTTTTAGTCAAACATAAACATTAGATTTGAGCTTTTCTTACCAGTTTCATAGACAGCTTCCGAGACAGATGTGTAATGGTCCTCCACGGTGTACTGAGCCAGTTGGAGAGTGTCTAAGCCACTGACAGACTCATTTCCTCGAGTCCAATAGAACATAACATCATTGATGTTGTAGCCCCCTGTTAGAAAACAAGAGATAGAATGAGCAAGTATCACTACTCAAGTTGTACAAATCTTCTGTAGCATGTTTTCAGAGCATATTCTATTATTTATTTCTATCCTCTGTCCAATAACTAGAATTTATTTTCATTCACAGAAATATACTATAACTGTTCAATCTATAAACACAATCTACTGAGTAACTGAGCCAAGTAGCATTTCGATACCATTTTTTTCAGATGGGCAAGGGTGGGGCCAGTGTTTTTTTTCCTGGGGGCACAGAACAAATACATGAAACTAAAACAGGACGTTCAATATATTAAGTGAGATGCAGAACCAAAGAGCAAACGTGACTCTGGAGACCCCTGATATATCAGATAATATATCAGGGGTCCACTTCAGTGGACACCAACCTTGCTTGAAACGTATTGACAGTTTCCTTAACACCGTCCACGGCAGCGTGGAGAGGTTTAAATGACTCGAGAGACACAGTGGAGATGTCTTCTTTAAGCACAGATCTCTGTTTGGCCAGTCCAGACACCAGTTGGACCATGGAGAGCTTCCTCACCGCTAGCTTTCTCCCCCGCCATTACTGAAAGTTTAGCCAACCTCGTGGAAGACGTTTGTTGCAAGGATTTCTGCTTCCCACTCATTTTAGTCACACCAAGCGCAGCAGAAGGTTTTACCACATATGTATGCTCTTGTAAGCCACAATATTTAAGAAAAATAAAACTCTAAATCAAAACAAGTTTTCAAATTCACTGGGAGCTCTGCAGATCGCCTGCTACCCCCAAACGCCATACCAGTCCTTCTTCAAAGGGTAATATGATCTTTTAACAAATGTTAAAGCAAATATCGGTATCAGTCAAAAGGGGAATCGGCATGTCGGGCTTTTTAACGATTGGTTATCGGCCAGAAAGCGGCAATCAGTGCACCTAAAGCTGACCATATCTCAGTGCAACTGAATAGAGGATCAAAGAGACCAATCAGTTATATTTTCTGTGCCAGCACATGTAATCATAAGACATGTTCCTTAGAACAGCTGAGAATCTAAAGTGAACAACTCATGTATGGGAAGAACATGCAAACATCATACACAGAGGGCCCACGATTCACCAATGTATCATATTGTATAACTTTTCATATACAAGAGTTTTTCCCCAGCAGGGATGGATTTTGAATCAATTTAAGTTGTAAATGATATCTTAAATTTCAAAGGGTCAGCCAAGTTTACTGCAGGAATCTCTGAGCAAACTTGAGGTTGTAGAATTGATGCAGCCCTTGATGCGCTTGATTTGTTTACATACTCTCCCATTAGATGAAAAAACAAAAAAAAAAAATCACCTGCCAGTAAAATTATGACATTTATTTAAATTTCTAATGTGTCTGGAGCCGTTTTGTTTTGTGTTTTTTTTATATTATTTTCAAAACTGCAATTCAAAATGCAATTGTTATTTGAATTGATGTTGTGAATTTAGCCTTTTCTTTAATGCGTGTCTTAACTTTCAGTGCTGCGAATTAGCTGTGACTATTGCATTATGACGCACATAGGACTGCTGTTTTGTGCAGTTCGCTATGTCTCTGTGTGTCTGTCCCTATCAAATAAACTAATTAAATAAAGCACAACTGTATATATTCCTATAGAAAAGTGGAAACCAAACAGCTGACAAACACTTTTCGTTCAGTAGGTAATTTTATATATATCATGGAAGTTATGTGATCTCTCCATATTAAATGCTTTTCAGAGGCACCCATACATTTAACAAGTGGACTTCTGTCTCAACAAGAAAACTTTATTACATTTATTTGCCAAAAGTCTCACATGTGAAGCATTAGTGAATGATGGAGTTATTGATTTAAAAAATACATTGAGCACATTCCAACAATATAGAAAATGTATGTAGAAAACTGAAATTTATCATGCCTGGCCAGACAGCTTGCTGGGTGCTCAGCAGCACCCATAAACCTCGCATCCTACAACCTCCCCTGGTGCAGAGTTTCTTTTTTCACATGGCAGTGACATTTTAGCTCTAAACCTTACAGTGAAATTAAAACCTCACATAGTATTGTGTCATTATAAAAAGGTTTTGTATAAAAACAGCCATAATACATCGTTCTCCTATCCATTCTGGATTAAACAGTGCAGGATGACATCAAGACGACTTATGCAAGAATCATTAGCATTTGTTTTACTACTTAGTTCTCAATTTTTTTAAGCTCGGGCTGAGGGCAGACTTGACTCTGCAGCTGTTGGTGCACCTATAGGCCCTTTAAATGAACACAGGATACTGCAAGATCATAAAAGACACGCACGTTTTTAAATCGCTGCCACTCCTAAACCCTTTGATGTACTGATATGAGATTTGGTAAATCAGACCTTTCTAGTGCTCACATTGAAGGAATTTCTTGTTCATTGTTTGTTTGGCCTTGCAGCTGGGTTTTTCGGGCACATCATCAAGGCCTTTTCAATGTCAAATCCTTGAACTGAAATCTTTCAAATCAAACAGCATTTTTAAATCATCACCATGGCCACGAAATGATTTGAAGAAATATGAAAGTTTGCATATTTGTTCATCAGTCTGCTGAATCCTATGGTCTAAAGTTGATTTCAGTATCTATTATACTTTGGACTCATTAAGCATAGCTCAACAAAAAGTTAACGTAATTTTTCATATTTCATAGAGTACTGTGTCATTATAAAGATATTTTGCACAAAACCAGCCATAATACCTCGTTCCCCTACCTGTCCTAAATTAAGCCGTGCAAGAATGACAGCAATACGACTTATTATGGCAGAGTTATTAGTATTTCTATACTACCGTATTTTCTGGAATATAAGTCACTCCAGAGTGTAAGTTGCACCAGCCCTAAAAAGGTTAATAAAGAAGGGAAAGACATATATAAGTCGCAGAGGAGTATAAGTGTCATTTTTTGGAGAAATTTATTTGATAAAATCAAACACCAAGAACAGACATGTCCCATTAAATCTCCATCCTCCTCTCCAGAGGTAGAAGATGTAGCACTTCCTCTTCTACTTTTTGTTTTCTTCATGTCAGTAAGAGTAACCACCGCTTTTCACCAGTCCCTCACAACTTTCTTTCTGCCACTCAATTAACGTTTTCAGCTGCATAATTTACTACATGTTTCTAAATGTTGTCTTTCGCTTATATACTGACAAGTTTTTCTTAGCTTTATTGAAACTTTTGAAAATGTCTTACATATCAACAACTTAAGGAACACATCATTTTCATCTATTTTGCTCACATTTGTTTATTATTAGCCATTAGCAGCCTTTCTCTCTGCCCTTCCTCTGCATCTAATAAACTGCCTTGCATGTAGGGTTGTTGGCTTTAAATTATTAACCTTCTTAAGCTTAAACCTTTTTCTCTGTGTTGATCTACTGACACTTTTGTATTTATATCCAACAGTTATGCCAATTCTTGATATTTCCACACATAATTTCACACATAACTCTGTATTCAATATCATATTCTTCAACAATTTAGTTTCTATCCTTAAGCTATTCCTTTTTTTCTTTAACCTTAAGAGTTCATCTCTCTACCGGTCTGACTGATTTGCCGGCTGTTTTCATCTGACTCTCTAGTGATCAGTCCTTGCTGTCTAAGGAAAGCAATTCAACAATGTTTTTCTGCCAATTTCTAAAGTTTCCACAAGTGTTTTTCTGTTCAGCTGACTTATTCAGCTAAACAGTACATTTCAACCTATATTACCAACTTTGGCTCGACTCTGCTCTCGTTCTGGACAGGAATTAAGCTTTTCTGTTTGCAGCTAATCCATGTCCACCATGTTTCTGCTGTTGGCTTCAGCTTTCTTCTGCTATTTTTCATGACAGAAATTAAGCATTTTTGGTTTCTTTTATTTCATACCATGAAAGAAATTAGGCTTTTTTGTTTTTTCAGTTTTATACTGTTTAGCACATTCTGCTTTCAACTTCTGCTTGTATCTGTCATTTTCAGCTTACAGGTTTAGCGTACTGTAACCACACTCCATTTTTGCAGGAAATGCAACTCTTTCTAGTTTATATTGTACTGTTGTGGTCAAGTATGAGCTATAAAACCACCACAATAAATTGCTTCACATGGAGGGGGGAAATTAATGTGTTGTAAAGTCACTCCTTCTCTTTCTGTCCTGTATGATAACTGAAAATAAAGACAAATAGTGCCACAAAGTTAAATTAAATCATTCTACTTTGAACTTCGTAACAGGCAAGATTTACATCTATGAACCTAAACTAACTGAGTTCCTTTCTAAATGGGAAACATTCAAACATGCAAATGTGCAGATATAAGCATTAAATCAATGTTGTTAATTTAAAAGCATCAAAATATCTGATGTTTGTTTTTTACTAAAGCCTGAAGTGGCAATGAGAGAAACAGCAAGGAATGATCATGGCTAATTGCTGTGCAATGTTCTGATCTTATTAAGACTCAGTTGTTTGAGAGCACAGCTCCACGGTGGGGGGTGGGTAAGCGTGGCATCATTTTAAATATCTGTACCAAGAGAGACATTTAGAGAAAAGCAAACGTACTCATTTAGTGTGTTAATGTCCTCATTTATTACAGCAAATATTTACTTCATATGGAAAGGCAGCTTCTCACTACCATTAATAACCTCTGTGCTACATGAAAGAGACCCACCAGGACTTGCCTATAATGTACAATAGCTTGATTAAGTTTGATATACCACTCGAATCATTTTGCATTTTTTCACACTGTATCCGGAAGCTTTGAGATGTTTTATTAGACATTAACTAAAAAGAGGTGTGAAGTAGAAGGAAAAAGGATGCTTGAGTTTTACAATCTTGTTTACATAAAAAGTAAAATACACGGCGCACAGAAGCATTGACCCTTACTCTGATACAATTAAAAATCAGACAAATGCCATTGCACCTTTAGGTGTAAAATTACAATAGCCAAGAGAAAGTATTATGAGGGCTAAGTAACAGAGCAGACACCACTAACGTTACAGTGAAGTTATAAGCAGGAGTGGCTATAACAAATTCCCAGGCTTTAAATAACCAATATCCAATAAATGGATAGAGCAGCACTGCCCAAAGTGGTGTTCGGATGCGACCTTTTCAGGAATTTTTTCAGGAAACATTAAATGAATTGATATTCCAACGAATAAATAAACATGAATGTCCAGTTAAATAAATACATGTTACCTTAAATGATCTATTAAGTACCTAGATGCTTAATTCAAATGTCTAACAAGCTAACAGATAACTAATATAACACTAGATTATGAAATGCACAATTAAACAATTACAATTTTTCTACAAATTTCAATAAAATGTTTGGCAACATATAATATAGAGCATGGCACATCTTCATTTCTACTAAGAAGAAAATTTCTACTTAAACAAGCCAGAAAGGAAGAGCAGTGATCAGAGAAGTACCCAAGAGACTTGAGTTATCATTGAAAAGAGGCCATATTGAGTTATTTAGGACATGTCTGACTCAAGCACCTCTTTGGGTCAGATGAGAGTAGGATGAAACCTTTTGGCCTAAATGCAAAACACATGTGACCCAAAACTAACTAGGTGCATTACCTTAAATTTACAATTTAATAAAATCTTTATAACAAAATATGGTAGTGGAACCAGCCTGAGGACACATGGGGAATTTTATTTAATTCAGCAGGGATAGTGATCATGTGACTAGGGTGGGGCAGCAGGAAAACAACGTTAAACATGCAACCAGAATTACACTGGACTTGTTTAGATAAAGGATAACCATGTAGTCGACTGTCCAAATAGAAATCTAGACTAAACTGTTAATAAAGAACTGTGACTTAAAAACTAGGTATAACTTTCTGACACCTTCTATTGAAACTGATCGTTTTTAGCAGTTTTCAAAAAAACAAACAGCAACAATTTTGTTCTTTAGATATGCAAAGTAGTATATATATGCACTTTTCAGCTCTCTCTTTTCTAAAAGAACCAAAAGCATTTTGAACTATTCTTATATTTTACAAGTGTGCATTGCCTACCGGTAATAGAATTTTAATAATATATATGCATTGTTATTTATGGTTTTGAAATATGAAAAAATGTAAAAAAAAAAGAAGTTCAAAGAGACCAAGCGACTGTATTGTTTTTGCAGTTATTCATATAAGGTAAGAAAAAAGTGCATCATGGTCCCACTAAAGTGCATCACTCTTTCCTTGTATCATAACAAAAATAGACAAAACCATGCATATTGCACAAGGCCCTCGAGAACTAAGATAACCCAATTAATTATTGTTCAAAGAAGGTCTAGAAAACGCATATGATGAAAGAGAACACAGTCATGATTTGGAGCGTTTGCTTTTGCAAAATACAAGAGTAATACTGTGAAGTCAAAGGAACTAGTATGCGTTTAATTTTCTGCTTTGAAAGACAGAAGCGTTGATGCATTTTCCAAAAGAATCTGCAGAGGGAGTTAGAGAATAGGAACTGCAGTTTGTGCTTTTGGCTAAATCAGACAAACCCCCGGTAATCTCCTGTCAGAAATGTTGCTTAGTTTTCTTTCTGCTCACTCTATTTTAAGCCATGAAAAAGGAGGCCCTAATGAAGGCCACAAGCCAGAATGTGTTGGGCTCTTAAAATTGGATTTTACCTCACAAAACCACATAAAGTCATTGATTATTGACCAGAGCCATGATATGAAATATGGTTGTCTCTGATGCCTTTGTATTAAACGTTTTTGTCTTTTTTCCATCTAGCTTTAATTCCTGAAAGAAAAACTGATCAGTTTCCTGACCTAAAGCAATGGCACGATATGGAAATTCAAACGATGGGGGAAACATGGACGTACGCTTACCCCTTCTGTACCAAATTTTAACAAAAGATTTTTTATAAGGGGCATTCAGCACTGACATTTTATTTCAAACAAGCACTACAAAATAATGCTACTTTTAAAGTATCAGCTGCTGCCAAGACTCAATAAATATTTTACTGCAATTCTAATTTAAACACCCCACACACCCCCACAACAGCACTGCCTTTAAAGCTTCCTCCTGCGCAGAGCATCCAATTCTGGCACAGCATTAAAAGAAATGGATATACATTTTCATAAAGAGACACAGGGACAGTGCAGGAGGGATATGAAGCCTGAGCGAGGACTGGATGTGCTACAGAAAAGAAACTGAGATATTTAGCCTGGAATTATTGAAGGACCAGGGGAATAACACTCATCCTCTTAGTAACCTGACTTTATTCTTTGAATGTCTGTCAGCTAAGTGGCACTGGAGCTTGAGGTAAATGTTTTGTGTGGAACTGAAGTTTTGGTTTGCTTCTGGCAAGGATCACAGTGAGCTTAGATAAGCTGGATGTCATTTTATAGAAAAAGCTAAAGTAAGCTAGATATAGAGTGTGGAGAAGAAGATGTATATCCACATATTTTACTTTGAACATATTAACAATGAATGGAATTTTTACAACAAAATGTCACAAAAAACAACTTATAACTTATGTTAAAGTTCAAATCAGTTTTGATAGAGCCGGTTTTCCTTAGAAAACTTTTAACTAATCTGACTGTGTGATTTGAATGAATTGTCTTTGTGAAGAGCCTTGAGATGACGTGATGTGATTTGGCGCTATAGAAATAAATTCAATTGAATTGAACTGTGAATTACACTGTATAAATGAACACATACCCAATTTTGTATTTAATCAGAATACCATACCATAACCAATGCTTAATTTTGATAAACAACAGTATAATAAGAATTGTTTGAATCTTTAAAAACAGATTTTGAAGTGTATGGATTGAGGGCAATGCAACCACACAGTGTGTAGCAAGTTTCCATCAAGTGAGGTTTGCTTGGTGGACATTGATTTAATTTACCAATGTTTCTATGGTGCCTAGTGATGAAGATCAGACTTATCCAAGTTGGTCCCAAAGAAAATAATTTCTCCCTAAATGCATCTGCCATCTTTATTTTGGTTTCTTTTATTGCTTCTGGGGTAACATCTTGTTCCACTCTATGAGACTGTTTCAGCTTAGGGTGATAAAGAACCCATTAAACTGAAGCTAGAAATTCTAAAGTAGCTTTTGTTGTTATATTCAATTCCCAGCAAAACAGGAATGAAGAGGTTGTGATCAAATGAGATTGGAATGAAACCTTCTTCCCAAATTGGACAAACAGACATTTTTTTTAACTATGCCGACTGATCCTGCTATTATCTACATGATAACCTTGCACTTTGTTTTGTATTAATGCAACAAAACATGAGTAAAATTCAGTGAGGTATGCAGTTGGGGCGTACAGACTGTGAGAATGTGAAAGGGGAATTAACACTTCTGAAAATCAGTCTAGGTGTGCCTTGACAGACACAGTATGTTCTTTATCCAAGTTAAAGTTAGATGAAAGCTCTATGGGCTTAAAAAGTTTAAAGGGTTCTATGAAGCTTTAAGGGTTCTTTTAGCATCACAGAAGAAAGAGCATAGCTTGTATTTTCCAAGCAAGTCTCTGCTAATAAAGCATATCATATTTTTAAGAACAACCCTCTGGGTTTGTGTTTGTTTTTGATGTTAGAATTCGCAGTTTCAATGCCAATAGAACAGTTTATTCCATTTTGACCTGAGATGTTCCAGCTTCTGTTGTAGAGTGACATCGACGGTCCTTTGTACATGCTCAGACAAAGACTACACTTGCTTTCACAAGAGATGTAAAAGATGAGAGAAAGTGACGTATTTCATCCCTCTGTTTGATCACATTCGCTTGAAATCACACCCACCCAACAACTGCCCCTTCCTTGAGCATCACATTTTCTTAAGAGACTGAACTGTTCTTACAGCTCTCTAGTTGTAACGTGCAGGTCTGCTTGTCCATTGGGTACTTCGTCAGATCCATGTTGCATGCCACTGTAGTGGTAATCCTGAAGAACAAAGAAATTAAGCCTTTAATTCAGGAGGGAGTTATTAGAATACACATTTAAATCTAAATGTGACATGAGAGTTTGCATTACGCTTTAAAGTAAAATGGTGAATTTAGTCTGTAAAGTAAACCTAGCTAAGTTCTGATTACACACTTCTTAATGTCTTATGATGATAACGTAATAAAATACTCTCAGACTTGCTATTGAACACAAAAAAAACTTAACATTGAATGAATAAGGAATTATTACCATGGCAAATTAAGACACTGCTTGCAAAAGAATTGTATTTTGCAGTGCATTAGTAACAACCACAGATGTACAAAACTGATCCTAATATAATGCCCTTCACAGTAACAAGGAGATTACATTATTAATTTTACACATTCTAGGCAGTCTTTTGGCATTTATCAATGCATTACCACAGAGATGTTATACAGCTAATTAGATCTGTAATCATTAGGCATGGGATGATACACTATGATGGATGATATAAATAATACAGCTATGATGCATGATATCTGGAGTCCTTCATCTTTCATCTCACGCTTTAGAAATAACTGCACCCATAACAATACACAGCACCCTCTACATTTATTGACATCTCTGGTACAGGTGGAAAAAAACCCTCAATATGTTGATCATTTATTTAAATAGCCTAATGTTACTCTAAAAGCTTAATAAAAGCTTATTCAGCAGAGAGTACAATCCCACATAAAGAAATAGTTGTGTTTTACACAATCACTAATGCCAGAGAAATAACAATCTATTTGGATTTAGGATAAGCATTGTTTTAATATTTCTATTTTTTATGTTCACCTGTTTATCATGGTGTACCATATGTTATTAATCTATTACAAAGTATATATACATATATAGGTACGTTTTAAGGTTAGGTATATGTTGCTAATGAGTAGAATTATGGGTAGGGTCTGGGTTAGGTATTAGAAATGAATGGGAGTCAATGCAAAGTCTTCCTAAGGAAGGTACAATAAGTATGTGTGTGTGTTTAAAATAGCAGCAAAGTTCAGGTAATGGGAGTTTGGCCAAACCAACCAAAATTATTACGAGTGCCATTATTTGATTAAAACTATTTACTAATATATTATATTTTTAGATTGAGAAAACAGTTGCCTGGCTTTGCAAATTGGATTATTTTGTACTGAATCGATGTACTGCAATGAAGAACTAATAAACAATGTCATTAATCAGTGACAGAGACAAATCTCCTACCTCATAAAAAAAAAAGAAAAATAAAGACATAAAAAACATATGCCATTATTTGGAAAGTAAGCCACAATGCATCAGACCTTTACCTGTAGTTTTTGCCATCTACCTGCTATCTTAAGGTTTGTTGTTCTGAAATTTGGTCCATTGGGGTAGAATTTGTTATGGTACCTTGTTAACAGATACCAAGCACAGGATAAACAAACTAAAGGAGGACACTCTTGACCCCAACCAATGGGAACAACACCTTCTCTGTAAATTCCTGATATTTTTACAGTTTTTTTGTGTGTTTCGCATTTCCTCCTGGTCCAGCAGGAAAACACTTAGCACCACTGTCCTTTTCCTCCAGAACCATATTTCTCACTTCACTCTGTCACCTTTTACTACTAATCCCCTGAGGTTACCTTGCTTCTTCTCACTGCCTTTTTGTGCTTGTTTTATTTTTGCTAGTTCTTGTAAGTTTCTTTTCCCTTAACACCTCCCCTGTAAGATAAAGTTGCTGAAAAACCTCAGTTTCCTATGTAAAAGCATTGGCCCATGAAGATGGACCCACAGAAGACTTGTATCGATCAGACTTCAAATGGATTTATCTTGTACACAAGATGACATGGGTCTCAGGAATAGAAACACTGATTATTTTCATTTTTGAGGTAAAATGTTTTAAGTTCTTCAGACAAAGGTCTGAACAAGTTTGGTGCATAAAGTAGAAATGTTAACATAGGTATAAAACATTTAAATGTACACACACACCGATACACATCATACAGTACTGAGCAGATATGATTTCTGTCTCAAATATTCATAACATGTGTGACTAAGGCAAAACTAAAGTTAGAACTCTACCAGAGACATTTCTTTAAAATGTACATAGATACAGTGATGAAGAAAAGAAAGTACAGGATTTCAAAGATTTGAGTATCAATGCATTATAAAAAAGATCTGTATTAATTGATTTTATTTTTAAATTAAATCAAAAGGTAATCACAACTTATCACATATTTTTCAAACAAAGAAAATCAACAAAGATGAAGGCAAAAATATCTCTGCCTCATCTGGATTAAGCCATGGACAGCAGCCATGTTATGTTCATTTAATCCAAATGAATGCCTGATAATTGCCGATGTAACTAATTCTGCACCTGTGCAGATTTTGACAGATGCTCTATGGCATACAAGTGTGAGTTAACAAAATGCCAATACAAACAAACAAGAAAAAACTAACAAAAAGACAACAGATAGTTTTTAGAGAAATCATTGCTGTTCCTCCTCACTATGGGAAATATTCTGAAAAGATTTGTTTGAAGTTTATTGTTCTACAGCCAGAAATGTAACTCAAAACAACCACAACTGCCCTGATGGAGCAGGAATTTCAGCTTCAAACCTTGACCATGAAATTATCAGGGAATGTGCGAAAAAACAAAAAGCTTCAACCTAAATTCTATAAATGGTCAATTTGGAAGTTTTTTAACAGCCAATTTGAAAATGACTGAAAAAGTACAAGAGGAAACTGCTGTAAGTACAGTGTTTCAACACATACACCCCTTTCCAACTGAAAGTTGACCAATTGAACACCACAGAAACTCAACTTTTGAACATTACCTTTGGAATATGGATTTTTTGTTTAGACTTAGATTCCATGTATTGTCATTGTACAAACCCACATAGTGACAATGAATTGTCATTGCTTGGCTACCAGGTACAGGGAGGTCTGTACAGTATGTAGGTTAGGTAATAAATAATGTGGATACTTAAAAAAATATATAAATATAACTAGAAATATAAAAGAGCTGAGGAAAAGGTGGTTTTTAGTGCAATAAGTAATATTGAGTTTGGATCTGAAAATAAACAATACAGGTAATAACAGATACAAGTGTGGAGGCAGCATGGATTAAGATGTAGAAATAAAATGAAATGAACATTTAATGTTTGTTTGAAGAGTGTGGAATACTAAGTATATTTTTACTCTTGAAGTTAAACTTAAATTATCAAAGTATTTTTATGTAAAATTCTGGAATCAGTGTACTTTCTTTGTCCAGTAACTTTGAAGTAAGGACAAATGATCTTATACAGATCTGCCATTATGACAATAATGTTTCCACTCCAGAACCACACCTAATTGAATCCACGACTGGTTGATTTAGTATAAAATGCTTAATGAGAATGGCAAAAAAATGCTGCAGTCTTGTTTTTTGCACAGCAAAAGTCTGCTGTACATACAGTATCCAAACCTATGATGCTCATAGAATCCACACATCAAATCCTCCTGGACCCAGACAATCAAATAGTTGAGTAGTTGCGTGGCATAACTCCCAGTGTTGCAATCAAATTATCTCAAGTTAACCCACAGTTCCTCCCTCAACATGTTTCTTCTTGATTCACTGGCCTACTTTTCTATTATCTGCTGGAGCAGTAAAAAAAACAAACAAACAAAACAAAATGAATGACAAACAATGCCTATTTATTCACCTTAGAGCATAAAGGACGGTCCCATTGGGGAAGATGCGGATCAATCTGTTCTCCACAGTGATATCATGCAAGAAGGATTTCTTGGAGTCAACAATAAAAGTGTCTGGCACCCAGAGGAGCTCCACCAGCCGTCCATCAAGGCTCAGGCTCTTGTTGCCCTCAAACACCAAACGTTCATCCGTCCAGCGCTGGCGGAGAAATATGGTGGCAGTGTAGTCCTGCAGGTTTGGGAGCAAAAGTTTACAGGAGCATCATAAAATAGACATATTGATAATATACTGCGAGTTGTGTTGCCTACTTTATTGTGACCACAAAGGTAGTAGTTTTACTGCATCCACAGATGCCTGGAGGTCCAATGCACCCCAGGCAACAATTTTCCACAGCATTGTTTCAGTTTGGGGGAACAAAACCTGCTCTTTGTGCAAAACACTAAATGAAGCACTTCATAACTGTAAAAATAATATTTTTTTTTTATTTCAATAAATGTAAATCTGAATACTGTTGAGTGCATTTATATTAAGCTTGACTGCTCATACATATGTCCTTTTTTTAATTTGTTTAGGCATTTCAGGTAATACGAAATCAAAAATTCTTATTTTTTTGCAACTCAATTGTAGGTTTTAAACTTGTTGCCAAGTGTATTAAAAAAAATTAACAGCCTCTGTCTGCAGTTGAAATAAAACATTATGGCTGAATTGACAGAAATCATAAACTAAAAGCGCCCACAGAAATTGAAAATCACATAAATCTAATTCCAAAAGAAGATGACCCCTAAGATATTAAACAAAGCACAAATAAAATTACTATTTGCCTGCATTTACCTTCAACTGCCTACATTGCTATTCCAATAATCTAATGATATAACCCAAACACAAACAGTTTATTTTATTGCAGCCTCTTACAAACTCCACCAAGTGCTGCAACTAAACTGTTTTGTTAAATGACGGTGCTCTAAAAAAATAGATTTTTAGATTTTACCTATTTTCATGAAGTAAAAAGAGAGCATTCTTTCATTTGTTCCTTTCTCACAAAGAACCACCAACCTGAAGGGAATTTAAAACTGGTCGTGTGAGTATTTTCACTGCATGATAACATCAAGTAAAAAACTTTAAATGTCTTTAAGGTTAAAGACCAAAATCTATAGTTGAATGATCAAACTGCTATCATTAAGAAAAACAACAGAAAAATCAATAACTACTACAGCTGCTTGAACAGTAAAGCATTATAACCAGTAAATAAAATTGCTTTGTCCATGATATCAATTGTTATTTTGATCTTCAAAATTAACGGTAAGCATAAATACAATAAACACTTGACAAGTCTTTCGTTCAAAATATTATAATGTTTGCCATTTTTCTTTTTTATAGTTTCACAGATATAACCCTTTGAACCCCTAATTAGCCAAAACAGAAAAGATGTTCATAGGTTTCCAATCTTAGGTTTTAAGCAGTTTTGCCTCATAAGAGCAATGCATGCGATTCATTTAGTTTCACAATATGTCTGTTTGTTTTATTTAACCATAGAGTTTGAAATAGAATATCTTGTTTTTAATCTTTTGTAACTATATCTTGGTATATACCAAAAATTATACACTTAGTATATCGTCTTGGTATATCAGTAGCGGTCTGTTTATATATAGTTTAAAGTCTGTGATTATATTTTTGCTGCATGTCTTCCCCCTCTAATCCCCTTTTTGTCTTTCAACCTTTAAAATAATAAAAAATACATGCCACTAGTGACTAAAAAAATAAAAATAACTGTGTCAAGTACCAAAGCCGTTCTAAATAGTGAGGTTTCTTCTTAATTCATGAAAACTAAGCCCTGAGTGGAAACTATATGTATTATGGGTGTGTTAATATGAGGCACTGGTTCTCATAATTAGCTTCAACACAGCTACAGCTAGTTTGCAGTGAGATATCTAATTTATTATTTTAAAAATTGTAATTTTAATTGTTGTTTAAGAGTAAAAAGAATAATCCTTTTATATTACTTGATATACTTTTAAATACCATTTACCTATAATCATACATTTTAAACCAGTATATATAATAATAAAAACTTTTTAACTAATCTGACTGTGTGATTTGATTCAATTGTCTTTGTAAAGTGGCTTCAGATGACATTCCCTGTGAATTGGTGCTATATAAATAAACTGAACTAGTTTGAAACAGCTGACGTCTTAAATTTTATAACAGCCAGTCGTGTGGTTTGAACACGTAATAGTTTGAGCAGTTAATTTTCAAGTGAAGTTTCCCAGACATCCTACAAAGGATGCATGCATGCAATATCACTAATAAAATTAATATATTTTAGGGATCTTACCATGTTAATCTCAGAGATGGTGTCAATGCTAGCTATATCCAAACTCATTCCCACCGTCACAGGACCGTCTACAGAACAAAAACAAAACTATTATCCCACCAGCTAGTGAGTTTTTAAACAAAGCATTGACATGAATGCTTCTTGTACGTGTTGCACTCAGAACTGTTTGCTTGAAAATGTCAAGCTTTAAAGATAAGGCCCAGAACCATAACACAAAAGATGTCAAATCATGCCTTTACAAAATTCCCTCTAAATCTGATCCCAATTGGACACTGAATCATTCCTGCAGTCAGCTGATTCATATGGAGGACCAAAATATAAGAACAAATTAACACAGAAACGATTTGCCAACTTAACCTTCTCAAAGTCTGATTCAGCCCTATGACGAAAATCTGTGTAGTGATCTCTGTAGTGAACACTGGATGAAATTGGGCGAAGAGCAATGGTCTTCTTATGCTCCAATCTTGTGAAATGTTACAGGAGAGGATTAAGTATCAAAGAAGGTTCAAAGTATTACCAGCAGCGATGCCAATAATCATGCAGAATAAATTAACTCAAATTAAAGATTGTTTTTTTTCTCACATTTTCAGGGTCAGTTATGCTACTGAAATAAAATATTCATTTATTTTATACATTCTGCACATTTTTACTGGCAGACAGATTGATTTTCTTTTTATTTCTATATTCAAACATGCCCCTTCCTTTATACCAACAATATATAGATTTCAGAATAAAATCAAAATACATTTTATGTAGAAATAAAATCATGCAATATTTAGGAAGGACATGCAGCACAAATCAGTGCAAGGCAATACTAGCTCCTCCCATTTTGACACATCATCTTCCCCTGACTACCTTGTCATTTACACATCTGGATGTATCTGCTGTTTCCTTACTGTCAAAGAAAGGCCTGAGATACTTGTTGTATCCTTTCATCAGCCTCTGAATGGTAGGAGGCAGAATCTCTCCTTCCTTCACTTCTGCGTTGAGCAGCGAGTTCTCTAACAACCTGAGAACAAAGAGAGAGAAAGACTAAAATAAAAGACAGCTCTCATTTCTGTTCCCCTCAGCAGGTAGATTCCTAGGCAGACGGATCCGTAGGGTGCTAACTGAGTTTTGCTGCTACTCATATAAAGCTGCTGAGCTGAAGATTAAAATGGCATCTTTGAAATAGAGGACAAGCTCAGAAAAACTAGACATCTTAGGTTAAATACAATTCAGCAGAAATTATCCCACAGCTTTGGCCAGTTTTTATGTCAGTTTTTGTGTTTAAAGGGTTGCTTTTATTCGTTTGTTCCACTTTCCTCCCTGAATGCTATCCTTAAAGGCACACTGGAGTGTAGGAAGATGATTATGTTACTTACAAATTAAAGCAGGGGAGACTGGGTACTATGTAATTCTTCCCTTTCTTTTTGTGTGTAAAATACACACCAAATACAGAGCTGTGCAGCCCTGTACAGAAAGAACCCTGAGGCACGTGCCATGATGTAAGAGAAGCTAAAGCAAGACAGATCAGGCCATGTGGGCAGGCTGAAAAAAATATTCATCTTCCCACACTGGCAGCATTCCTCTGTGTCACTTGTGTGCTGATGTCGTTGAGTATGAAGGAGCAGAGCAAGGAAAGAGATTTAAAATGGGTGCAATGTTTAGTCCCTCTAATATTAAGCCTTACATGAGTCATGTGCATTTGGAGTGAAAATGCTTTAATCTATGAAAGCTTTGTGAATTAATTGATGAAATTAAATCCCATATAATATTAACCATTGCCATTCACAAATTAGTGCATTTTTATGCTTCGAACTGTACAGCCAATTTAATACGTCTATTATATCCACCACAACACTGAATTGATGGATGGATGGATGGATGGATGGATGGATGGATGGATGGATGGATGGATGGATGGATGGATGGATGGATGGATGGAGCCCTTCTGGACTGTAAAATTGGCTAAAAAGTTTGTCGAAAAACTGTACTTATAAGTAGCTCTTAAAGCTCTGTAGATTTACACTGAAGGCATCAAAACTATGAATTAAGACATGTGGAAATATGTACTAAACAAAAAAAGTGTAAAATAACTGAAAATACGCCTTATATTCTAGTTTCTTTAAAGCAGCAACCTTTTGCTTACTGATTACTGCTTTGCACACACTCTGCATTCTCTTGATGAAATCAGAGTCTTCAGTCTTCAAAGAGTTCCCGGAGATGCTTAGCACTTGTCGGCCCTTTTGCCTTCACTCTGCAGTCCAGCTCACCCCAAACCATCTCGATTGGGTTCAGGTCCGGTGGCTGTGGAGGCCAGGTCATCTGGCGCAGCACCCCATCACTCTCCTTGGTCAAATAACCTAATCTACAAATTTCATAGTCATGAAAATAAAAAAAACTCTTTGAATGTAAAGGTGTGTCCAAACTTTTGGTCTGTACTATATATTACCCAATAATTAATTTCATATAAGAAAGATTTATGTAAATTATAGAAAAATAAGTTAATAAGTAAAAGACTTCAAGTTATTTTTTTTCTCTTAAGCGAATAAATATTAAGTTTAGACATTTCTTTCCTCCAAAGTATTGACCTTGGGAATCTCCCCCTCACTTTGCAATTTGCTGTTGTTCATAATCTTATTCACTTTATGAACAATTCTCCTGTGTGAAATAATCTCCAGAGGTTCCAGAGGAGTTCCTAGAACAGAACCGGCCTTCTTTATTAGCTTGTTGAGCTTTTTTAGGTCATCTCCTCTGATGCTGTTACCCCAACAGATGATGGAGGAAGAGATCACACTCTCCAAATATGTAGCATCTTTCTGCAAACACCGAAGGACCTAAGCACAGGTCCTTCGGACCGAAGTACAGTCTGCGCTGTCCCTTCTTGTAGACAGCTCCACAGTTGTATCTCTAGTCCAGTTTGTTGTCCAGGTGAACACCAAGGTATTTGTACTCCTCCACCACCTCCACATCTTCTTCCATGATGTTAATGGGATTGAACTTTTTCCTGTTTCTTCTGAAAGAAAGGTTTATAGTCACTCAGACCTGTAGGCTGAGTCTTGTTTGGTACTGGAACAAGGCAGGAGGTCTTCCACGTCACTGGAACCGTCTCTTAGGTCAGACTAAAGTTGAAGAGGTGCTGTAGGATCCCATAGAGCTGTTCTGCACAGACCTTCAGGACTCTGGGGCTGAAGCCATCAGGACCTGGTGACTTATTACGATTCGGTCTCTCCAGTTGCCTCTTCACTTGACTTCTAGAGACAGACAAGTGAAAGGCAGAGGGAACAGCACATTCTTCTGATTTGGCTGACAACAAACTCATAAAAGCAGAAGAGGAGGATGTCCATTTGACTGTGGGCTGGAGATAAAGATGCTGAGCTTGTTTCTGATCTGAACCTGTTGAAGAATCTAGTCAGTTCATTGGCTTTATACAGAATTCCATCTGTCTGAACATCCTTTTGCTTGAAGCCTGTGATCTTCATGTCTGACCACACATCTCTGATACTTTTCTGCTGGAGCTTGTTTTCCAGCCTCCTCCTGTATGTCTCCTTGCTTTCTAACATTTAAAAGGCTTGTTTTTTCTCGTTGAGCAGTTGCTTCAGATCACCTGTGACCAATGGTTTATTATTTGGGAAGCATTTCACTGTTCTGGTAGGGATAGTGTTATCTACACAGAAGTTTATGTAATAGGTCACACACTCATCCATCGCATTGATGTCCTCTCCATGTGACTGAAAGTGCATTCCAATGTGTAACCTCAAAACAAGCTTGCAGGGCTTCTTAACCTTCCTTTGACCATTTTCTTACAATTATATTTAATGCATGTTGTCTCTTATGAAGTGGCCTATTACTGAGAAGAGGAAAACAAGATTGTGATCTGATTACCCAAGAGGACGTCTTACTTCAGAGATGTAGGAGTCCTTCACATTTGCATAAAACAAGTCCAAAGTCTTGTTTTCTCTGGTACAGCAGCTGACAAACTGTTGGAACACTGGGAATGTAGCAGAGAGTGAGGGATAACTGAAATCACTAAATGAATGTAAACGGTTATGAACAGAAAACTGATAAACTCTCTGGGCAGATAATATGGCCCAAAACCAACTGCCAACACTTCAATATCATGGCTACTGTGATGGATCTTCACAATAACATGCCTTGGATGACACCATCTATTGTTCACAAGCATTGCTAACCCACCTCTTAGAGTTTTCCAGTCTTCTTTAAATCTCTGTCTGCTCGTATGGTCAGAAGTCTGGCAGAAGGAAGCAGGAGTCTGAGATGTGATCCTGCAGCCACATTTCAGTAAAAAACATAATGCTGCATTGCCGGTATTCTGGCTGAGCCCTTGCTATGTCTTGGAGTTCTTCTAACTTGTTTCCTAAATATCTCACATTGCTCATGATGATGGATGGAAGAGATGGTTTAAATTTCTTTTTTCCTCTCTCTTCTCCTTGCTCCTGCTTTGAATCCCCAGTACCTGCTTTTTAACTCAGCCGGTACTTGCAGAAGAAATTGATGTATCTTTTCAGCTTTAGAGAGGTTAATGTGCTGCTCCTGGGAGTAAAAAAAAAAAATCAACTTGCTGTGGTTGCTGTGGTTACGCATCATAACAAGTTTCCAAAAAAGGAAAAAATATCAGTGAAATCCCTCAAGTTTCACAACACTTAACAACAGAGAAGAAAAAAACTGAAAAATTAAACTCAGATAAAACAACAGGGGAACAAAAGTTCTCTTTAAAAAGAATATCAGAGTCATGCTAGCAGAGCTATTCCAACATGCAGCCACCTTGAAGCAGTGCAGTCTAGAAATTAGTCTAATTTCCTTACAACAGGAACAGAGCTGTTATAAACAAACCCTAATTATAATAATTTAATCACAGAGTTCATACAATATATCTGGACAACTGTTAAGGAGCAAGATTAACTCAAGTTCACTGTTTAAGAAGCCAAACATGGGATGTTACGATCTGTTACACCGTGCAAGCTATTATTTCTTATTAGTAGATGCTTGTCATTGCAGTCAAACCTTCACAAACATAAGTACCACACAATAATGGTAACATTAAATTTAATTATTAGGTATGATAGGCTCTGTACAAGTGGAGCAGGAGTTTGGTACGCACTGCCGGTATTAAGTTGGACTTTAGCTGCCCTCTGTCACCAGTCCAGTTGATAACCTTTATGGACAGGATTTCTAGACGCAGCCAAGGGCCAGACGGGGTCTGGTTTGGGGACCAGCAGATCTCGTCCCTGCTTTTTACAGATGACCGGGTCCTGGGTCCCTCCTACCTACAGCATGCAGCAGAGTACTAAGCGGCCAGGGTGAAAATTAATTCCTCCAAGTCTGGGGTTATGGTTCCCGACTAGAAAAAGGTGGCTTGTCCCCTTCAGGGTTGGAGGAGAGCTGCTGCCTCAAGTGGAGGAGTTTAAGTATCTTGGGGTGCTGTTCACGAGTGAGGGGAGAATGGAGAAAAAGATCGATATATGGTCTGTCTTGGTGAAGAGAGCTGAGTGAAAAGGCAAAGCCCTCGATTTACAGGTCGGTCTACTTTCCTACCATCACCTATGGTTTTGAAATCTGGATCATGACTGCAAGAACGAGACACCAGATACAAGCGGATGAAATCAGCTTTCTCAAGAGGGTGGCTGGGCACTCCCTTAGAGATCGGGTGAGGAGCTCTGTCATTTGGTAGAGGCTTGGAGAACAGCCACTTCTCCTTCACATCGAGAGGAGAAGGTGAGGTGGCTCGGACATCTTTTTCGGATGCCCGCTCGGGAGGTGTTCCACGTACCAGGGGACGATCCAGGACACACTCCAGGACACACTGGCCTGGGAGTGCCTTGGACAGAGCTGGATGGGGTGTCTTGAGAGAGGGAAGTCTGGGAGTCTCTGCTGAAACTGCTGCCACTGCTACCCATTCTGGGATGAAGTGGGAGACGACGAGTATGAGTACGGGTATGATAGGCGAATAGTGGCCTAGTGCTTTCAAATCCAAATACAGGTTTTATTCCTATCTAATTAAAAACACCATTACCAACACAAAAAATAAAACTGCATGTTAATGACATACTGTATGGGGTGTTCAATTTCACAACATTGGAGGTGAACAATGTCACCTTTTAGCATCTAGAAATATTAGTGTACAGTTTCCTGACAGTTCCTATTTTGACTCTTATATCCCCCCTGATTTAATTTTAGGAAAATATTTTTCTGTCTATCTGTTGTTTTTGACCACTGTAATGGTACATTTTGTTCCAACTGGAGCATTACTTGTCTCATCAATCACTCTCCCTCTCTCTTTGTCAGTCTGTTTGCCTGCCAGATTTGTCAGCCTCCTCACCCGCTAGCTTGTTTTCTCACTTTTCTTTTTGGAGAATTGTTTTGTTCGCAGGTAGTTATTCAAACCTGTTTCCTTTCATGCTTTTTTTATGCAACTAAACCTCCATCCAGCACTTCTTTTAAACTCACATAAAAAGACATTCATGTTAAAAAGAAAATATGACTCAACTTCGATCACACTGAGTGACAATAGGAGACCATCTAGACTGAAAATAAAACTTTATTTTTTCCTTTCTCCATGTGTTTTTTTTTACCTGAACTGGACTCCACATTTTTAAACCAAACTTAAATCCCCAGTGAAAAATAGCACAGAACAAAAAGATTATTTGCAAGAAAGCTGATTTGCTTTACCTTGCTTTGTCTAATCGGTTAAGAAGGTGGGGTGCCCCGACTTGACAGGTTGATGCTATGCTGCATAAAGTCCCACTAACATGGCTCTTAGCCCTGTGTTTCAGTTGGCAGCGGTCTTGGATGGGGAAGCAATGTTAGTAAAGATGCTGACTGCATTCTGCTTCAAGCATAATCTATCTGAATCACCCTGTATGAACCGTCACCTTCCCACACAAATGTATATGCCTATGTGTTTGTAGTAGTAGAGATGAAGTAGTGAAAAAAAAAATATTTCATCTCTCTATGAATAAATTAGCCATGCTGTAATAGCAGGCCAAAACATATAGCTCTATACTTCTATTACAGACCTGTTTGTGTTTTTATAGTAATAAAGCAAACAGAACATAATTAAAGATGCCACCATAAAAAGTTCTGCCTAATGAAAAACTAAGACTGTCAGATAATGGAATGCAGCTCCTGTTTTTTTTTTTAAAGGAATGTCTACAAAGATCTCACATCTCTTCTCATTCCGTCCATCTCAGTAAATCCCTAGGCTCTAACGTTTGGCTGTCTAAACCTTCACCTTCAAGATGAGACTTTAGCTTTCCAACCTGCCAAACAGTTGCCATCCACTGAGCCCTGACAATGAAAAAAAGAAAAAGCAAAAGATACAGTGAAAGCAAAGCAGAACTCCAAAACACTAAAAGAATTCATAATGTCTTCCATTGCAAGCAAATAATATCTCTTTTCTTGTCTTGGAAGCAGCACATTACTCTAAACAGACCTTCAGCTTGAGCCATCAATAAAGCAATGACTTATATACTATCATATATGTGTATATACAACAAATACCACTCATATTCATGTACTGTAGCTTCCCTTACCCCCTGAAGCAGTGTTGAGAGCACACCTTGCTACAAAACAAGAGTAACAAGATGCTGCTTCTGCACAACTGAGTAAAATTTTCCCACATAAAGATTTCCATGTAAATGATTTGATTTGCTGGTAATTTTTATGACAATAATGTAGAATGCTGCTTTGAAGAAATGTTTATTTTTATCCATCAGTCTTGGACTTCCTCTTATATGGGCTCTGTATTGGTGTGTGCAAAAACAGGAGCTTAAAACAGAGATAGATACCTAGAGATAGATACCTAGAGATAGATACCTCAGGTAACAGTTTAATCGTCAAAGGCAGTTCAAAACAAATGAGTTTTTAACTTTGACTTAAAAGAACTCTGGGTTTCAAGACTTTCACAGTTTTTTCGGAGTTTGTTCAAGATAAACTGAGCATAAAAAATAAATGCTGCTTTTCCATGTTTGGTTCTAGTTATGGGTGTACAAAGTAGGCTTAAACTAGAAGACTAGAGGCCTGTGCCACGAAGCAGGATTATCAGGTTTATCTATTTATTTTTATTTTTCCTTTTTGACATACCAACCTTTCACTATTCTGTATTTCTTTTCTCCTGTATAATGCCCTTATACATCCATGGCATTCACTTTTTCTTTTATAATCATTATAGAAAATGAATTAAAAAATTAAACATAATAATATAAAAATCAGAGTTTCACAGACCAGACTGGCATATATACATATCCCAGATCTTAGAGTCACATTAAAGTCAACCATGTTTGTTTAGGAGTACATAAACAGCTACTCTCATCATTTTGGCCCTCACTATACTAAAGGCTTTATGTATTATTCTTTTTTCTCCCCTAATTCTGTTTAATATGTTGCGTCAAACCAAACTGTCACATATTAAAACAGCGATTTTAGATCCATCTTTCTGTTGGGGTCCCAGCTTTCCTGGGGAGGATCACTTTTGATAAAGTTACCACTGGAACCCTAAGTATATCACAGAAAGCAATTTGAAGGTCCTTATTTACAACACCACCATCTGTCTTTTTTTTTACACTTAGTTAGCCAGTTTTTGACCATCAAAACTTTTATTGACCATTAATTAGGTACTAAACACTCCTGCTTGTTCTGTAAGGGTCACGGTTGGGCCAGTGCCTAACTCCAGCAGTCTATGGGCGTAAGGCGAGGTACACCCACGACAGGATGCCAGTCTGTCACAGAGCAACACACAGATGTACAACCATGCACACACACACACTCACACCTAGGGACAATTGAGAGATGCCAATTAACCTAACAGTCATGTTTTTGGACTGTGGGAGGAAGCCAGAGTACCCTGAGAGAACCCACACATGCACAGGGAGAACATGCAAACTCCATGCAGAAAGACCCCAGGCCGGGATCGAACCCAGAACCCTCTTACTGCAAGGCAACAGTGCTAACCCTTGCGGCACCGTACAGCCCAGGGACTAAACAGTTCTGGTAATTGGCAGTCATGGTTCCTTTTTATTTCTTTAACACTGATAGATTTCTTGGCTTACCATGACTTTTTGCACTTAATTTTTTATATGACCAATAATTACTCAGTATAATTTTACTGTATAACTTGAAACTTCACTGATTTAAGACATGTTGCATTGCTCAATACCTATTTTTCTCATTGTGCTTATACTTTTCTTGCATCTCTCAACTTTTAGAAATTGTGTGGAATGTTTTTTGGCAAATGGAAAGACAAAAGTGGACCCAACTGATCCATATCATAGTTCCTAGTCCTGAACCTTATTCATACTCTACGAGTGGCTGGATATAATGTGTTTTGTGTTATGATGTAAATATGGGTTTAGATAAAATAATACATTGTGATTGTGTAGCTAGGCTGGAGAGACTGAACCCTGGGACAGAGTGTCCTTTTTTTGCATTTTTTCATGGCATAGCCTCCTAACAGATCACTCTACCCTTTCACTCCCTAGTACTGTCTGTATCTAATACACACAAGGCATTGGTCCAGGCTCGCCTTCCACATTTCACTAGTGATTAATTCAGTTGAGCCTAACCCCTGCAGAGAACTGAGTAACACTCTCAGTGGACCCCTTTCTAACTCTTAATGACACTCTATCTCCAACACAGATGCAGACTTGACTCCAACCAGCTCATTTATGCTTGTAGGCTTGCACAGGTGACCCCCTTGAGACCCCCAAATCCCTGAGGGCATCTGTGAGTTTAAAAACCCAAACCACACAAAGGAAAGCAATGTGTGGCTTTCCTGTTTGCCAAGGCAACATTTAAATAAATAAATCGTAAAAAGAACAAAAAAGAAATATGTCTTTGGGCATGTTTGACAAAAATCTACTTGACAGTAATTGCATAAAATTTGGTCAAATGACTTTTAAACAGACATATATTTCAAATTTTCTTGGCAAATCATTGCAGTCTTCCAATTTCTCCCAGTTCATCTGCAGGAGTATTTAAATCCAAGTGATAAACCTCCATTCAGGGGATTGCTTTAAACTGTGAGCAACATTAGCTTCAAATTGTGTATAATACTTAAATATAATTCATTTAGAACACCCTATAAAATAGCTTGTAGGGACCAACTTCAATTTAAGAGCTTAGAAATCAAGCCCATTCATATTCAAACAACCTTGCCCATTTTGGTCTTATTTCACGGAACCATTTTTGTTTAGAGGAGATGCTAAACAAATTAATTTTCTCTCTCATAAGGGCTGAGATTAAATTGGCCCAGGCTTTCAGGTGTAGAGCACCCTTGTGATTTCCAGGACAGCAGGTAGTAGGAAAGAGAAGACATCTGTTGGCTTTTGGTAGACCCGTAGGGTTAACAGATAAACATATGGTATCATCCCAGGCCAAGGTGTGTTGAACAGCTAGAATTGTATTTAATACATTTCTACTCTTAAACAGAATATTCAGTGTCTGTGCTGTGAAATTGCATATTTAAAAAAAAAAGCTGCTGCCTCCACTCTCATATATTGAGATGACATACTTCTGCTCTGAAGGGACTTTCAACGCCTTCTCAGACCTTTCAGCCATTTCAGAATCAGGCTACACAACAAGAAGTCCTCCAGAGTTTGTCTCGAAGGCCTGTGTGCATAAAAGCAGCTGTTTTTCTCTTTTATGCTATCCCAGTGAGCTCTCTAAGCCCCTCCACATGGAAGAGTAGCAGAATCCCCCTCTACCCATTAAGGAACATTTGCTGTCATCTTAAGTCCCCCGAAGTCAAAATAAGGTTCAGAAAAAGATGTGACATAAGAAACAAAACTTTATGTCATAACAACGGACAGATACACAAATCAAGGTAGAAATTAAAAGCAATATGCACACAAGCAGAAATGTGTATTTTTTCACCAGACTGAGAAAGTATGTAGTAGCCCAGTTGTTAGTCCAGGCAGAACAAATAAGGTCAAAGAAGCAACAAAGCCTAACTAAATATGAAAAAGCCTAATCATAATTCTAATGCTGTACCTTTCAGAAAGTATCAATGTCCCTTGAGAGTTTCACATTGCAACTTTATGCCATTTATGTGCATTTAAAATGTATTGGGGTTTTCTGAAACATATCAATTCAATGTAAAGCATAATTGTGAAGCAGAGGAAACCCTTTAATTGTGGATTGTTTTGTTTTAAATCTTTTAAAAACACAAATCTAAAAATCATATGGTGCATATTTATAATGTTTTTTCTTGTGAACCACCTTTGGTATGGCATTGGTGAGGAGCAGTTTTCAGTTTTAGTGTTAAGTTACCATTTAGGCCTGGACATTGAGCTGTTCTACTTATGAGTGTCCCTTAAATGATTGACTAAATGACTGACTGAATTAATTAATGAAAGACTGATTGACTGACTGAATTTCATACAATCCAGTAGAAGTACACTTTTATCACATACAAACTTGTACAATTAATGATATACATATAATTACATTATATGTATTAAATGCTTATGTCAGAGAAGGGGTATGCAGAAGGGAAATCTATTTTATCATACCCCTTCATCTTTTCTTAGACCTAAAAACCAACAATCTTCCTGATTCCTTCTTTACTTACAGTATTAGTCTATACTATTCAGTAAATAGGTTATTTCATGTACATTTAAATATAAATATACACAGTCATAAGTGTTTCTTTGATTTTAACCAGTGTAGCTCTGCATGTAAAGTAAGTTTTAGATTGTCTGTTGAAAGCTGAGCCCACATGCTCATCTTCACCTCGACCCTACACCGTGTGGTTTGTGTAATGGGTTTTCTCCACACCTGATATTCTGTATGTAGGCCATCTGACTAACGCCTCTTCACAAATGCATACTGTCCCTTTTTCATTTGTTGTCAACTCTAAATACAACTTTAAAAAAAAAAGACCTGAAACCTGTAAACACCGGCATCCATCAAAAGTTTGTGATTAAAACACTTACCGTATGTCCTCTTACACCAACTCTTACCCATCTGTATGGGGTACACACATTTTGAGGAAAAGAGATGTTGGCAACAGATGGTGATGGAGGGGAAAGCCAGATTGCATCACAATTTTCTCTCAGATATTAATAGTCACTTCATATGAAATTGTAATTGTAGATTGGTTCTATCAGTGTCAGGAAGCGGTTGTTTTTGGGTGGAGGCGAGGCAGAGGCAGGAACCAGGAAGTGGTGAGTAGTGATGTTTTTAATGATGAATAGTCCAAAATACAGCAACTGAAAGTGTCCTCAGACCAGGCAGCACGGCTAAACGGAAACCAGGGTTTACACCGGTAGCGCTGGACATACGAGAGGCAAAAAAAACTAATTCAGACTAACACTGAAGATCGCAGACTGATCGCAGACTGATCGCAGACTGATCGCAGACTGATCGCAGACTGATCGCAGACTAGGACCCGACAAGGAAAAAGAGACACATGAGGGTTTAAGTACATAAGGAGGTAATCAGGGAAACAAGACACAGCTGGGAGTAATCAGGGGAGAACAGGACGACACACAGACAGCAGGAAGCTTCAAAAATAACACAGAGAAACACGGATCATGACAATCAGATCCAATATCGCAGTGGGATACACTGGCACTGCTGAGCCAACCTCTCACAAATAATTTCTAAAAAGCCTGTTGAAATCTAAATATTTAAGAATTTTAACAATTTCAACAATATTTAACAAACGGTTCTTCTCAATCAAATCCCTCTCAGGAGGGAATGCATTGTAGTATGGATTCCACCCTGGTGTTGTAAATAAGGCAACAGGTTTGTGGAGTAAATGAAATGTCAGTTTGAGTTAAATGTCCATGTCTTGGTAGGATTGCAATTATGTCACACCATTTTAATTTTCAGATGGTGGATTGAATTGTGGCCTATATATTGTTCCAAGTTGGAATAATGTTTTCTAACCTAATACTTTACTAACCTCCACAACTCAATTCCTGGCCTGTTTGCTGTGTTTCTGTCTGAAGTCTGCAGCATATTGTCCTTTAACTAACCTGTGAACATTTCACAGGGTTGGCGACCGGGTTGATATATTTCTATCAATCATAATGATGTGCATGAAGATAACAACCGTTAAACTGTGGAAAAGGCTGCCTGGCAGTCTGCTATGTTGAGCCCTTTAAGGGGCGGAGCTTAGAGCACCAGTGAGCAGCATGCAGACGAAGGGGAGGAAAAGGAAAGGGGACTGCAAAGTTTTACCGTTCGCAGTTGTGTATTTCAT
>JAUZNJ010031393.1:0-14244 GCA_034780135.1 Jordanella pulchra | reverse complement strand
TGCAAAGCCCATGCATATAGGTGTGATGAAGACAAGAGGTGTTGAACCAAAACATGGCAGCCCAGGAGGCCGTACACGTAGCTGCTACCATCACAGCTGTTTATCAGACTTTCAAAGAAAAACGGCGAGAGGTTCAAAGCATAAGTTTTTCTTCTTTTCCAGTGGCATCTGCTGCTATTTGTTTTGTTCCTATAGTTGACTAAAACCACGATTTGAGAGGCGGGCACTAAGTGTTGCTTCACCCAATCAGCTCTGCTGAATGTACCTCCTCCTGCACAGATTGGATGGGAGTAATCCCAGATTGATAATGTTTAAAACTAAACCTGAGTGCAACACATGATCAAGTTTAAACAGAGACAGCAGTCCTGCCAATCTCCTTCTCCATTTGTGTGATTTCAGGTTTTCTGGAGGAAGGCCTCCTGGTAAAGGACCACGCCAAGCTAAGAAACAGCTACACCCGAACATTACAGTTCAAGCTGGACGTTGTGTCCATCCTGCCCACTGACCTGGTGTACATTTACACAGGCATACATACTCCACAGCTCCGCTTCAACCGCCTGCTGCGATTCCCTCGCATGTTTGAGTTCTTTGACCGGACAGAGACACGCACCAACTATCCCAACATCTTCCGGATCTGCAATCTGGTGCTCTACATCCTGGTCATCATCCACTGGAACGCCTGCATCTACTACGCCATATCCAAGTCTCTGGGGTTTGGCTCAGACACTTGGGTGTTCCCAAACATCACCAAACCTGAGTATGCCACCTTAACAAGAAGTTATGTCTATTGCTTGTACTGGTCAACCCTCACTCTCACCACCATTGGAGAGATGCCCGCCCCTGTGCGAGATGAGGAGTACTTGTTTGTGGTCTTTGACTTCCTTGTTGGAGTGCTGATCTTTGCAACCATCGTGGGAAACGTGGGCTCCATGATAGCCAACATGAACGCCACGCGTGCCGAGTTCCAGGCCCAGATCGATGCCATCAAGCACTACATGCACTTCCGAAAGGTCAGCAGGGAACTGGAGACTCGCGTCATCAAATGGTTCGACTATCTGTGGACCAACAAGAAAGCCGTAGATGAGCAAGAGGTGCTGAAGAACCTGCCCAACAAACTGCGGGCTGAGATAGCCATCAACGTACACCTGGAAACCCTGAAGAAAGTACGCATTTTTCAAGACTGCGAGGCCGGACTGCTTGTGGAACTTGTGCTCAAATTACGGCCGCAGGTTTTCAGTCCGGGGGACTACATCTGCAGGAAAGGAGACATTGGTAAGGAGATGTACATCATCAAGGAGGGGAAGTTGGCAGTGGTAGCTGACGACGGCATCACGCAGTACGCTCTCCTCACCGCAGGAAGCTGCTTTGGTGAGATCAGCATTTTGAACATTAAAGGTAGTAAGATGGGGAATCGAAGGACAGCCAACATCCGAAGTTTGGGATACTCGGATCTCTTCTGCCTCTCTAAGGATGACTTAATGGAGGCGGTGACCGAGTATCCAGATGCTAAAACCGTGCTGGAGGACAGGGGTAGGGAGATCCTGAAGAAGGAGGGGCTTCTGGATGAGAACGCAGAGCAGGGTGGGCTACAGAAGGAGGACGCGGAGGAGAAGGTGGAGAGGCTGGAGTCCTCCCTGGACACCCTTCAGACTCGCTTCGCCCGTCTGCTGAATGAATACACGGACACCCAGCAGCGGCTGAAGCAGCGGATCACTCTGCTGGAGCGCCAGCTGAACAGAACCGACTGCGGGGCAGAGGCGAACAATGACACAGCGGCCAGCACACAAACAGCCAGCGAGGATGACCCTGGCGGTCCAAATGGGTCACCGCATAGAGGGGATGTTCTGACCCAGGACAGGAACAGCCAAACATTACAACCTTGATGGTTTAAACATGAAACTCTCAACTTTTCACTTACTGAACCCGCCCAATCTATACAGAGTCCTTTGGGGGGGAGGTCAGCGGTGGAGCAGTGAGGTGGGGTGACTGGGGACGGTTGCAACATTTCTTTTCTTTTCTTTCCACTCCTCTGAGACGACTGGGCGGACAAACCAGCCATTTAAACATAATTACATCATTGAGATGTTTCTCCATATTCATCTAAAAGAAAGAAATCAACCGTGGCAACCAACCCCGTCCCTGGGACGGTTGCTACAAGTCATAAATTTATCCCGTTTTACAAATTATTTACCATTGTTTATGTTTCAGTGATTCAGTTATTCTGCAATATTCGTTGTTTTGTCTATACAATTTCACAACTAAACTGAAACCTTGCACTCTCTACAACATGAATCAACAACATTTTTAAACTTTTTCAAATACTAATTTTTATTGAATATCTCAACTTGGCAAAGACAACTTATTAGGATATTCATGGGATCCCGAATGTTGGTTCTAAAATAATAATAGATTTTTAAGAGCATAGACATATTGAGTATTTATTCAACTGTTTAAAACATATATATTTTTGATGGTCCTCCAGATGATAATAATCCAACACCCCAGTTAATTTAACATCTGTGTAAAAATTACCTCCAGCTGTAAAATCTTTATGTTTCCAGGACTCAAACATCTAGAACTGCTGCCAAACTTCCCTAAATTTAAAGCAGCTTTCCAGCATGAACACCACGTGCACATGCTGATCGTGTCACTTAGAGGTAAACTAAACGAGGATTCAATCAGACTACGTTCTAATTGATTCATACAAATGGTAAAAACAGTATGAAAAAATTACTTTCACGCCTCAAAATCTATGGAATGAATTTCTGTTCCATGATTGTTTCCAGCTTAGAACAATCAAGTGTGAGTGGGGATTTGGAAAAAAATGCAATTCAGACATAAAATGTAAAGAAAAAATCATGATTAAAAAAATGTTTTAAGAGTAATTTTGCTGTTTTCTCAGATTTTATCTTTTTTTTTTAACTTGAAACTTAATACAAAGGCTCAGATTGACCAATAAATATGTTGTTGCAAACATCCAGCAGACCAGTAGAAAGGCATCTTCCCTCCTCACTCCAGAAGAAAGAAGTGAAGAGAATGGGAACACAATCTGAAAGGATTGCAGTTCGTTAAACTCGGTCTGGAAAAAGAGAAATAAAAAAAAATGAATCTGTAAAATGTTTAAAGAAATAAAAATAAAATGTGAGAAAAAAACAACAACTAAATAATCAAATCTGACAAAACAGTAGCTACAATCGAAACCTTATTTTAATTGGAATGTTTTTTAAAGTTCATTTCTGGTTTGCTTCTTCTTAGATTTTGGTTTATTAAAAACTCTGTTTGGAACAATAATGGAACAAAATTCACTCCATAAAAAACAGATTTTGCTCACAAATTTAGAAGATGTGGTTACACTTTACAATAATCATTAAAACAATGTTAATAAACAGTAAAGAGACTATTTCCTAATGATTAACAGATAGTTTATTAATGTTTGATTCATTTATAAACAACATATAAACCCTTTATAAAAGGCAAGTGGATCATTTATGAAGGTATTAAACCCGCTAATGTTAGAGTTAAACCAACACTGCAGGGTTAGAGGCAGTATCTAAATAATTATCAAACATTAACAAACTATCTGTTAATCATTAATAAATGGTCTCTTTACCATTTATAAATGATGGGTATCGTAAAGTGTTTCCAAAAATGTTTTTCAACCCGTCTTTTGTTCTGCTGGTGACGGTCCAACTGAGCATGTGCAGTATTATTATAGCATGTTTCTGACTGATGATGCGTACACAGCTGACCAGTCATCCCAGCGTAGCAGAGAGCACTGTAAAAAAAGTCTAAAAAATAGTATACATTTATTATAATGAGTGTATTTACCCTTAATTTTAGGAATTAAATAAGATGATCTGCCAGTGGAAAAAGCATTTTTACCCTTAAAATAAAAGACAGCATCTGTTTTTCTTTGATTTTAAATGCAAATTTTCTTATTCCATTTGCAAAGTGTCTCACTTTTCTGTTCAATTCAAGAAGTAAGGCACTTATTTTAAGAAAAATTGACTTGCTAAGATCTTTATTTTTTGCAGACAGAGACCTGCAGGCATCTACGCTTCAGAAAAAACACACTTTGAAGATTTTTTTTTTAATATTTACAGTGTAACGAAATAATAAAAAAAACACCCAGTATGATGGACTACATCTTATCTTTTTAAAAAAATCAACAGATAAATGTTTCTTTAGGTTTCAGCTAAGATCAAGTTTGATAAATGTTGCAAATCAAATTTCAACAAGGCAGAGAAAACAGCAGACTACAAAACCTGAACCCAATAAATAAAGAGGCCAGTGTCACATTAAAGGGGCTCTGAGGTTTTTTTTTTTTTTTTTTAAATCTGTCTGAGGATGTCGTCTCTGTTTGCATCAGCAGAGACGTTCAGCTCCCTCCTCATTCCCTCCAGGGAACCAATGGGTCTAAGGAGATGCGGTGCTCAGCGACTGAATGTTACACACAAACAACTCGCTTCCAGAGCTCCTCTTTTCTACGAACTGAGCTAAACTCACAGGCGTCAGCGTTTTCACCTCATGTCAGCACAATAAAGAAAAAAACCTGGTTCTTCCCCTTCAGTCTGAGATCCTTAAATAACATCGAGAGCATTCAGCTGGAGAACAGAGAGCACCTGCAGGGAGATTTTCAAGGGGTCAGGGGCGGAGCTAGAGGGTGATCCTATTGAAATCTGATTGGCCTCCTCAGATGATTGACATGTCAGAGCACCAGGTCACTCCTGTAAAATACATGATGCAGCAGAAAGAGCCAAAATAATTCACTCTGGTAAAAGAACAGAAACTTAGATAAACATTTTACACACATAAAAGTCAGCAAAATGTAACTTTATGTAAAAAGTAGAAAAAAAAATCCTTCTGTTTTTATTGATGAAGTTAAAATCAGCCATAAACTGTTTATCAATAATTAAAAGTTGCAATAAATGAGATGAGAAATTAAAATATATTTAAATGTAACTATTTTTGTACCAACATTGGTTGATATGGTGAAATGATAAATGGCCTGTAGTTATAAAGCACTATATTGTTCTTCAGTTTTTAATATCAATCAATCATAAACACATTCACACTCTGACACGTGTCAAGCTGTATTTCAGATTTCTGTTTCTCTAACAAATAACAAACACAGATCTTGTTTCCTGTGTTCCTCACATGTACCTGATTATATTTGTTTTAAAACTCCTGTTGCAAAAGTTGAGGAGACAAATTCATTCTCATGTCTGTGGAGCCGCTGTGACTGCATCAACCCCCTCCACCCAATTAAAACAATAGCTCCAGCACTGGGTGGGGGAAGGATAAGGTTGTAGGAATGTTTATCTGCAGGGAACTTGGTGAAGCTAAATGAAGAAAAAAAAAACGAATGTAAAAATAAGTGAATAAATTAAAAAAAAAGAAAAACAACCTCTGGTGGATTTGCCCTTAATTAGAGCAGGTAAATAAGATGATCTGCAAATAGAGAGAATATTATTGACCTTGAAATAAGATAATTAGATATTATCACTGAAAAGGAGTGATTTATGTTTTAAACATAAATTAAATCATTCCACTGACAAATTGTCTTCCTTATGTGCTCAAAACAAGAAAAATCCAAGAAAAATTAACTTATTTTTCAGTTTTTGCAGTGTAGAGGGTCCCAAGAACCCTTTGGTCTGATGAGAGGCTGACGTCCAAAAAGAGCCTAAACTTTACAGTTTAAATCCACTAAGATTAATGTATCAGGATTCGGCTGCTTGTGCAGCTAAAGTTGGTTCTGATCATTGAATTCAAGTAATTGTTGTAAGAAATCGATTTATTTTCATTTTCCAGCTCATAAATATGCATCAATCTGTTTGGTCTGTTTAATAAAATCCCAGGTTTTTGCTTTTAGAATATTTTGAGTGGTGACTAAAAATGTTTCAACTTCTACATTTATAACTTTTTGCCACCAAAATGTCTATTTACTGAATAAGCAGTGATCAGGAAAAGGTTGCATATCGATTATCTGCAAAGCTTTGTATGCTTTAAACTCTGAGCCACCATCTATGGAAGCGTGTTGAACCTTTCAGAAGGTCCTGCTCCAACTTTCATCCATCCGTCGTGAGGAAAGGGTCTCTGAAGTCAAAGGCTGGGCAGATTTTCAGTGTTTGCATTCCAGGACACACATGAGCGCCGTTGATAAGAGGAGCTGGAACAATGAAGAGGCAGTAGCCATTCAAGTCATTTCCTCCAAAAAAAAACAAAAAAAACACTGATGATATCGAGCATCTTGAATCAATCTTCTCTCCACCACAGCAGGATAAATAAATCTACAGTTTTTATTATGAGCTGCTGATCCATACACTGCAAAAACAGATTTAATACAAGTCCATATTTACTAAATTCTGCTTATTTTCCTTTAATTTGAGCAGGTAAATAAGATAATCTGCAAATACAATCTGTGTTTTTGCCCACAAAATAAAATGAGTTATCTTATTTTGAACAAAATCACGTGTTTCAATCAGTAGAGAATAAATTGACTTCCTTTTTTGCAGTGCATGTATTACCTTCATTAGTTTTAAAACAGAGTAACGTGCAAACTATGTTTTTTTTGTCATCATGCATAATAACACAACATTGTAAATAGTTGATTTCTCTAAAATAAACTTTCAAAACATCTCTTGGATGTTTAACTCGTGTAAAAGTTTCCATTCAAATTTTACATCCACAGAACTTTTCAGAGAAACACGATTAAAGTTTATGTAATATTTCCTCAGTTCATTAAACACATGGTGTTTGTTCACTGAGGGAATTATTTGATGCTGCTCCAGTTTAGAATATGTTTTGTTTTAATTAAGCTTTTTCATTGAGGATGTTTTTTATGACTCAATCTTTTATATTTAAGGAACCGATTTCTAAATTGCCTGCCACTAAACCGCTGATGGATCATATTTGATAAGAGAAACTAAAATTACTGCAGGAGGCTTTGAGGGCGTCGAAGAAACTGGACTAAACCCCGGGGCAGTTCTAGCTCTACAGTGAATTTTATCCAACTGAGGGGTTCTTTGGTTCCAGAGCTTTAACATGACCTCCACTAGGAAGAGAGATGTCTATAAAAAATAAAGCTAATTTAAATTTTATCTTAAAATAGTTTAGATTAAGTTTGGGCTGAACTTTAAGGCTAAATAAACACCAGAAGTACAAAGTTGAAAAGGGAAAAACTGAGAAAATTAGTCCAACTTCACAGCAACCTGATGACAGAGCAGGTTTGTATGAGAGCAGGGTCACTTTGTTAAACAGAGGAGCTTCTGTAAACAGAATTATCAGACTTTATTTCCATTTCCTCAGATGAAAAATTGATTTTTAGTTAACAGGCAGAAAATCACAGCTTCAAACATTTGGTTTAATTATACATTCTATGTTTATTACAAGGTCCTGCTTTTATTTTTAAATAAAATTTGGAATATTTCATTAGAAAAAAACAAAATAAAGACAAAAAGGCGGGATGTTCTTACCAGCTTTGAACTTAAATCCAATATGGCGGCTCTGACGTAGGAACCTGTGATGGTGACAGAAAAAATACACACACTGCAAAGACTGACCTAAAAATAAGTAAATATTTCTTTAAATAAGTGTGTTTTCCCCTAACTTGAGCAGCTGAATAAGAAGATCTAAAAATAAAGAGTATTTTTTGCTCATAAGGTACATATTATGCACCTCAAATAGGATCATGGACTTATTTTTCTAAAAGTAAATCATAAACTGTCTCACTAAACTTCATATTTTTGGGAAATGGAAAAATTTCTTATGGACATTTTTTCTCTTTTTTGTTATAAAAGAAAATATTCTTAGCAAGGAACTTCTGCACAGGAATTTGCATTGATGTGTAGCTTTTTCTTCATACCACATTTAATCTAATTTAAATCTTAATTTGCAGGTACAGGTTATGAGTTGGGTTTAGTTCAAACCCAGTCTAAGAATAGGATTATTTTACTTATTTAAAGACTGAGACCATTTAATCAACATATAAATCTATATCTAATCTACAATTATTGTCTCATATGACAGAAAAACAACCTTAAAACCAGTTCTTTGCACAGATAAATCTAATAAAGGGGGAATGTCTGAGCCATCAGTTCTTCTATAAAAGAACTCTTTTCTCAAACTGGATGGAATCTCTTCGGATTTTTTTTCTTCTATATTTTGTTCCAGCTTCCTATGGAAGTAAAATAAACCGTAGAAAGTAGAGATTTGTTTTCAAATTTCAAGAAAAAAAAAGTCAAAAGCCATCAAACGTCGAAGTACTGATGGAAAACTGCTCCGAATTCTTCCATGTTCGATTAGAATCTGGTTCTGTGCCTTTAAACGGCTCCATCTGATCAAACACCGGCTGACCTTTGTTTTAGGTAACAAACACAGAGGTGGAAAATCCAGCAGCAGGGAGTTAAATATTCAGTCCAGTTAGCTCCAGCTGTTTGCAAAAACAGCTGGAGCTAATCTCTGTACAGGATCTCTACTTTCTGGACCTGGATTGTCCCGCTCTGCAAACAAACATCTCACAGAAGAAAAAAGCAGCCGTACACAAACACAGGTTTGTAAATAGAACTATATTTGATGTGACAGTTTAAAAACCGCAGCTGAAAATCGAATGGCGCCACCGGAGCACCTGACTACAGAAATCCAATGGATACGACAAAGTGTGAAAAGAAAGGCAGCCATCATGGCGAATACATCGTTTAAACCAAAGCTGGAACCTGTTCCTCTGATCCCTATAGAAACCAATCCAAAAACAATGCTGCTGCCCCCCCCGCCAAGAATATCTGTTGATTGAACGTAGAGATAGAGCAGAAACGATGCAGGGCTGTATAGATCTATATATATATCAGAGCGTGGTGGCTGCGACATGCTGTCTGCGCTCTGTGCAGTGATTGGCTGAAGGTTTCCCCAGGGATTAACGCATCCTCATGTGCAGGCTGTGCTTGGGCCCGTCCACCCGCTCCAGCTTCTCAAAGTGTTTCCTGGCGTTACGGATGTTGATGAGAGTCGCTGCAGAAGCTAGAGAAAAAAAAAAAGATTAAAACAGAAACATAAGATCTTTGAAACCAGAAACATCAAAGAACTTCCTCCTGATTTGGGATCAAACTTTTCTTAGAACGGAAAACCTCTTTTTGTTCATTCTTCTTTACAAACTAGCTGGAGGAAAAGGTTCTGTGAACACGAGTCTTAATTTAACTCGGGTCCGTGCTTTGACTAGGTCATACTGACTTCTGCTCGGATGAAGGAGAACCTCTGACTTAATTCATTGTCTCTGAAGGAAAACGTTCCTCCAGCTTCATCCACTGGGATGTGTGGCAAAGGGAAGCAGATCACAGACATGAGACTAAACTACATCCAGAACAAACCAAGTGGTAGACAGTAACAGACACTCCTTTAGCTCAAGAAAAGAAGAAAAAATTGAATCATCCTGGATTTTTTATACCCCCAAAACTAACACCTGTAGCAAAATGATTATTGATCTTTAATCTGCAGAAAAAAGCAGCGATCCGACTCTGGAGAGCTGCTCCAACATGTGGACCGTCTTTCTTGATCAGAGCCTCAATGCGTTCAGTTCTTTCCTAAATAGGCCCATTTAGCCGCGCTGCGTGGAGGAGCAGCAGAATTTCTCTGCTGAGATCAGAAGGAGAGGATGGTAAATAAAAGTGGAGGAAATTACGCTAAAGGTTTGGAACAGGACAGAAAAGGACATGCTAGTAGCTAGCATAGTAGATGGAGAAGGATTTCTGAGTTAATGGACTTCATTGAGCCAAGTTCTAACCTCTGAGAGGAACCAGAACCACCTGCTAACAGAACAAAGTGTCTCCCAGCAGCAAAAGGTGTAATTACACTAAACACAGAGCTATATAACAGTTAGCATCCATTTCATTAAAACAAAGTAGCCAATAATAAGCAAATATGTTTAATAATGTGTCAGAAACCACTTTTTGTTATTTAAGTCAGTATCAAATACAAATGGAAAAATAGTAAAGAATAATGTACCACTTTTTTAATTCACCGTTTTTAAAAAACGTAGCCCTTCATGTTATGGAAAGATCCTCCTGATTCAAGATAAAACTCTTTTTTTGTTTGTTTTAATATGGCCATTTATCAATTAACTTTAGATCAATTCATTAAGCAATAGCTTTTACCCACAGTCTGTGCCTAAGAGATTGTTTATCCTTATAAAAGCCAGAGGTGCTGGAGTTAAACGCTAGTTGTGTGTTTAAAAGCTCTTGCTTCTTTTTTTCATGATTACATCATCACTTTTCTCTCTTCTTCAGCTTAAGTGACTTTTACCAACAAGCGCCATATTTGTTTTGGATTTGATTTCTAATAATGTTTCTTAAAACCAACACGATTGACTGTAATTTGTTTTCATGTCTTTGGTGTCTTTGTATTTCAAATAAATAAAAATGAAAGAACATCATCAGAAACTGGTGATTAGATGGTTTAAACCAGATTCTTCCACCTGAGCTGCGAGTCTGCAGCTCCTCCAGGGTCACCACCCACCCTTTCTTTTCAAAAACCAGCTCTGTTCTTTCTTCCACTTCACAGTTTTATCCCTAACATTAGATCTCAGCTTTGGGGTTTTTGGGGTCATCATCTGAACTACTTACGGATCGAGGGGTCAGACATGATCACCATGACGTAGGTGTTGGAGGTGAAGACATCAATGAAGGCGGCAAAGTTGGAGTTTCTAACTTCCATGCTTTGGAAAGAAGCTGCCAGTTTACTGGAATCACAGGACAGATGATTAAAATCAGAGATCCGCCAGAGGAAGAAAATGTTTCCCAGATCCGTTTCCAGGCCAACTCACCTACAACTCAGCTTGAACTGTTTGATGATGTTACTGATCTTCTCGAACCTGTGAGCGTCACGCTGTTCTTTGCACTGATAATGGGAGATCACCTGCAGGAGCAAATGGCACAGCGACATCAGAGCGTTTTACATTCCCAGATGCTGATCTAAGGCGGCGCCCACTCTCACCAGGAAGGTGGCTCTCTCAAACAGAAGAACTTCATCTGCTTCAATGATCTGTGCAAAGTTTCTCAGGTTGGTCTCCAGCTGCTGGACGTTTGGGATGAGCTGGTAAACTATACTGGACCAGGCCTGGGAAGACACCAGTACCAGGTCTTTACAAATAAAGCCCACTTTACAGGCCGTGGTTTGAATCAAGCCTTACCTTGTACAAAGTTTCGTCCCAAATTGACGTCCTGAAGCACGTGCAAGCTAAAGGTCTGGACAGCCTCTTCAGGTCTTCTTCGCGCTCCTTAAAGATCTGAAGAAGCAGAGAGAATGCATTTGATTGACCATCCTTTAATATGAATCTGGAAACACAATCAGCTCGGAGTCACTGTTGTTTGGTGAGAAAACAACTGATTGATGCTGAAATGGGAAACCAACATGTTTCTTATTTAAAGTAGAAAGTCTGTCTTTTAAACCCACTTTTAGCATCCAGATTTTAGGTGTATCATCATCTATTCTCATCAGATGGACATAGATGGACATGTCCTTTAAGATGCTGCTGATAAGCTTTATCTAAAAGGCAGAGAACCTCGATGGCTTCATGCTCAGTCACAGCAGACACAGTTCTAACTAGCTGTTTTAAGAGAAACTTGTTCTGAATAAGCTAAACTCTCAAACCATCTAAAGTACATTTAAAACTGAACTTTATACCTAAAGTTGTTTGATCAGGAATAATCTTGTCCAGCTACTTTGGATCTCAGAGGAGATTCCTTCTATAGGCTCTACATTGACCCATTTTCTCCCCATCGGTCACCACCACCCCTGCAGGACCCTCAGCCCTCATAAAACTCAAGCATGATGCAAATTTTCTGCATTTTGTGGCCCTCAGTTGTGAAGCAGCTTTCCTTAACACCTGAAGGCTGGTGAGTTTATTTTCTTTTTATTTTACACATTTTTTCAGTCCAGTTTTCAGAATTTTTTTTAGATCCATTATTATCTGATAAAGATGATCTTATTTCAACAGTAACAACTGTTTTATTTTATTGGTGTTTCACTAATCTTGTTTGGTCGTAATCTCCAGCATCTTTCTAATCTCATCTAAACCATCATGTTTCCGTTCCTCCTTGATTAATTGCTGTAATTCCTCGCTGTTTTGATCGCTTTTATCTGCCCGTTAGCTTGATTTGATCATTTCACTGTTTCCGTCACCAGAGGTTTAGTGTTTTTCACCTCCCTAAAACATTCAATGTTAGTTGACTGTATGAAGTTAAGCTGTAGGATGAAGTCTGTTGAAAAGCTGGTTGTGACGTGACAAAGTTAACCCAAGCTGTGGTGCTTAGAGACACATCTGTCATATGTTTACTTTTACTCCAGTTGTTAGTTTGGCAGAAAGTTCTGATGACGCGACAGAAGCTTGAAGCGGTGTCTAACGCTCACCAGATCCCTCTGGTCCTCCTGAACCAGGTCCATCTTGTGAACCAGACAGAAGACTTTGGCGTCGGGGGAGTTCTGCAGGATGGCCTCCAGGCAGGACTGGTAGTAGTGCATGTCTTTCTCCAGCTCACGGCTCTCGACGTCAAACACGTATATAAGGACCTCGACGTTTCGAAAAATGTTGTCCCTCTGACTCGTAAAATAATTCTCCATGAACGTGTCCTGCCTGATGGGTAAAAAAAAGGATACAATTAACAGGTTTTTTAAGTCACAGCAGGGGTGGGTGGGTGAAAAGAACAACAAGAATTTAGGCTTTACCCTCCACAGTCCCACAAGTTTAGGACCAGATTGCCCAGAAAGCGAACGTGGGAGTGCTCCACGTCAACTGAAGGGAACAGAAAATGTAGATTTATTTCATTTAAATTTCCAAAACATCCACTAATAACACTACAGCTTTAAATAATTTGAGCTTGGTCTTACTTGTAGCTCCAAGGCGACGCGTGTCCCGAGCTATGTAGTTAGCAAAGATGATTGACCTCATGCTGGTCTTGCCAGACCCACTCTTTCCCATCAGTAACACCTAGAAACCAGAAACCTTCATCATTGCCAGACATTTATGGACGATTGTCGAGATAAAAATTAGATACTAACTTTGAAGAAGAAAAAAAAAAGGTCCAGAAAGTGTAAACATAAAGTGTTGAGGCAGTCTATGAAATGAGCTGTTGTTCTGTTTAAATGTCAGCAGGATGTTTATGTGAGAAGGAGTTAATACAAGAACCCAACAACAGAATCGTTATTTTAAAAAACGAGTCTCAAACTAACAAGAGGTAATGAAAGCAGGCGATCAGCTTCACCTTTTTCTTCATGGCTGAGCTGGACATAACCCTGAGGAGACACGGTGCTGGAGGTTCCTCTGAGCTGCAGGTCAGATGACTTATGTTTGCTTCTGCAGCACTTCTCCTGCGGAACAGTTTCACTCAGTAACTTCAGCAATACAACAATCCCACCGTTAAACCATCAAACAAGGACAAACTCTACTGTATAAACACGGATATTAAGCAGAAATGAAATCCTCTCCCCAACTAAGTCAATTAGATCTGTCTTTTTTGGCTCCGACTGCTCACTTTAGCTAATGCTAACTATGCTAATGGTGTTAGCCTAACAAAGTGAACAGCTAAGCTGTCCTGTTTAAAGTTTGGTGTCGTGTTTCATAGTTACCCCTAAAGGCCTGAGCAGTTACTGGTGTCCAGGGAAGCTCAGAGATACTGAAATATTAGTCCTAAAGGACACAGAGCCACACATCACTGAGAGGAGGAAAAAATCAGCTGCTTCCTGTTTACGCCAAGGTCACATGACAACCCACGGGATGAGTTTAATAGACCAGTTTAGGCTCAGACTGTTGAGAATAACTTTGTGCAAATTCTAGGAGACGATTTCTAACTAGACAAACATAGCAGAAGAAGACTTATTATTGGATTTACGTAGTTTCTGCAGGTGTTAAAAGAAGGATTAGAATTAAGTTAACAGTTCTGGTGCATTATTTATTTATTGGTCTAATTTCTTTAGAAAACTGTAGGACTACAAGTTGAGGTAGGAATTATGTTTGTTTTTACTTTGTTTATGATTTTTTATAAAGTATCATTGTTAGATCAGTTGGTCGTTTAGTGATAGATCGTGATCCTAACTCAAAAAAGACCAAAAGCGTAAATAAGGTTTCATTGAGGTGCCACTAGAGGGCAGTAAAGGGACGGATCTTCTTCTGGACTTCAAATTAAAAATGAATCATAAGCAGATGTTTGTGCTATATTGTTTCTTTGATCTAGAAACTCCATTTATTTGTGTGTATAT